>APFE030879118.1:5214-24379 GCA_000404065.3 Pinus taeda
TTTTGGTTCTGGAACCTATGTTATGTTGGGCGGACCCACCTATGGTTTTGTGCATGATTTTCGCACATGTTTTTGGACACAATGGTTTTCGGTCCATGGTTTTGGACGTCATCATTTTCGTCCATGGTATTGGATGCATCGGCATGTATAAATATGTATTATATCATTGAAAGGAAAATAATGAAAAATCAAGCTGGTAGTCCCGGTTTTGGGATCCAGGGGAAAATCTTTGTGTATATGTGTTTTATGTGTTATGCTCTCACATTGTTTATTTTATGTGTTTCAGAATTTGTATGCAGGTAATTTCTGTACGGGGTTAAAACCTACAATATCCAAGGCTGAATTGAACTATACTATGACTGAAAAAGAGCTCATAGCTGTCATCCATTCGTTGAATAAACTTAGACATTACATCATTGGTTACCAGACCTTTGTACATACTGTTGGCATTATGATACAGGTGTTGTCCTTGATGGCAACTCACTTAGATGATAATTCATAGTGTAGCAGGCCAACAGCAAATGATTATAGATTAGAATCCAAAGAATGAAGAAAGAGAGGTATACGTAGGTTCACTTTGTCCAAGAAGCGTATACACATGGGTTAGCAGAACAAAAGAAGTGTATAATGTATACACACACTTTCACAAGAGGCAAAGCACGTACATGTTGGAAAAGAAAGTTTTTGGTTCGAGGTATTTGGCCCAAGGTATTTTGATCCAAGGTATTGGTCCAAGGTATTGGTCCAAGGTATTTGGTCAAAGGTATTGACCCTAGGTATTTGGTCCAAGGTATTGGTCCTAAGTGGCTTTGATCCAAGGTATTGAGAAAGGCCTAGGAGTATATAAGGAGGAGAAGGTCATTAGGGCAAAGTGTGCAAGCTAAATATTTTATGAAGTATGTAGGTTATGGGCTTATGGTGCTTATGGTGCTTTGCTTGATCTGAACCAAGGATGAACCTTAGCAGTTGATGAGGGATAATATCTAATGATGGATTGGGATCTTAAGGCCTGAAATGAATTATCATTATGTTGTTTGATCATGTGTAGTCTAGATCTGAATTACTAACCCATGTTTTATTCTGTAAGTGTCATGATCTAGGTATGACTGAAGTCTGGAATAGCTGCAAAGTTATGAGTTAATATTTGTAGATATGTACGCTGGTTGGCTTTGATAAAATTGCGTATACATGCTAGTTAGACACATATAAGTAGCTTATACATTATGAAATATGATATTTGAAGTTGCAGTTGGATCTAACTGTTGTTGTAGATTCTAGGTTTTGCTCTATGTTATGGTGACTATGTTTTTGATGACAGTATTCTGAATGTTCAGATTGATTGATTTTGATTTGCTTCAATGACGATGGGATTTCAGTGATTGATTTGTGGGTGATTCAGACGATGATGATTGAGTTTCAGTGATAGGTTGATGCACATGTATTTGATGATTGTATTTCAGTGGTAATTGATTTTGAGTTTCAATGTTGATGATGGGTCTAGTATGAAAATTGGATGAAACATGGCCTTCAGATTGTTGTGTTGTGTTCCAAGAGTATCCAGTCTAAAAATTTATGAAACATGGTCCCTGGAGGAAGAAATAAGGTTGTAGCCTTTTGTAGGTCAACGCCTACATACTAGTAAACATATCGGATAGTACAAGAGGTAGGGGGTTGTAGCTCCCTTCCAAGGTTGAGAAGCTATCGACTAGTAGAAGTTGTAGAATGAGAGAAGGTTGTAGCCTTCTGTAGGTGGGTGCCTCCATACTCGTATGAGTCTATACCAGTACAACATTGTAAACAAGTTTTTCTTGTATTAAAATAAGACAACAACAGGTGGTTTTTGTCCCGCATTGGGTTTCCACCTTAAATCTTAGTGTTCATGTGTGTTTCTTATGTGTAATGATTTATTCTTATATTAATGCACATGGTTATTGTTTATATGGTTAATGAAGTACTGATGCACTAATTAAAGATCAACATATGATGAATTAATTGAATACAATTGTGTGTATACGCGAGTTCTCAGTATTATTTCCAACAATTGGTATCAGAGCCGGTCCTTCAGAATAAGCTTGATCTCTTGAAGGAATATCCATCAAGATGAATAATCACAAAAGCATGGGATCCATTAGACCACCAATTTTCTATGGGAGAAACTTTATTTATTGGAAAATAAGAAACACATGCTATCTACAATCTATTGGAATAGAGTTCTGGGAAGGAGGATATAACTTTCCAACAGCAATTCCTACAAACACGGCAGGTAAAAAGCAATATGAAACCAATGCCAAAGCTGTCACTATTTTATTGGGAAGTTTGTCACAATCAGAGTTTTCCAAAGTCATGTAGCTCAAATCAGCCAAAGAAATATGGGACAAAATCATTCTTAGCTACGAAGGAGACTCTCACGTAAAATGTGCTAACTTTCAAACTCTCAGAATTTAGTATGAAACTCTTAAGATGCATAGTGATGAGAGTATAGCTAGTTACTTCTTACATATAGATAAGGTGGTTAATTGTATGAAGAATCTGCGTGAAGAGATAAAGGGAGTCACTCTAGTTGAGAAAATTTTGAGATCCTTGTTTGCTAAATTTGAGTCAAAAGTGTCTGCCATAGAAGAAAAACAAGATCTTGAGAATATCACTGTGACACAACTTCACAAAATCCTAACTAATTTTAAAATGAGAAAAGGAGGTCCATTAGATATGAGAGAAGCCACATTTAAAGCATCAGCAAAGGGAAAAGAAAAAGAAAAACACAATGAATCAGGACACATTTTAGAAGAAGAAGATGAGGTAAGTTTTGTCAAGAAGCTTCAATGGGGTTCTGGAAGGTTCAAAGGTAAGCTGCCTTTCAAATGCTTTTCTTGTGGTAGAGTTGATCATTATGCTACTAGATGCCCTCATGTCAAAGGAAAGATGTCTACACAAGGTAATAGAAGTTATTATACTCATGATGATAGTGATGGCTTGTCCAATATTGATGAAGATGATCAAGAAATTAAACTACTCATGGCATATGAAAATAATGCCTTAGAAAAGAAAGATTTCCTTAAATAAATCAGTCAACTTAAAATCAGTTTGGTAGAAAAGGATACAGTCATAAACAAAGTGACACATCAACTCAGTGAAAAAGACAAACACAATGAAGTATTAGAATGTGAAGTAGTAAGTCTAAGAAAAGAACTTGAAAAGACAAAGACTCTGAATCTTAGATTTGCTAAAGGATCAGAAACATTAGATGAAATCATCAAAGTTTGACGTTTGCCCATTATAAAGACTGGTCTTGGTTTTCATGAAGGTGAATCTCGCTTACAAGATGAGGTAAGTAACTCCAATGAAGAATCTGAAATTCTCAACAAGGAGATAAAAAGTCAACCCCATCAACAACCAAGGAAAGAAATTATTCAAAGAAAATCTTTTACTCCTAACCTGGAAGTGATAGTCAATAATTTCCATCGATGAATAATGTTGAATGTTTTATATGTCATAATTTTGGACATTTTGCAGCTAGATGTAGAGGTAGAATGGTTCAAGATCATCACACAAAAATATCGTCAGGTTCCAGGTGCTTTAAGGGATATTGTTTTACTTGCAGTATGTGTGGTCACAAAGCTATTGATTACAATAGAAGGAATATGAAACATGTATATCCTATCCATGTAACAAGTTTCGACATAAAGTAAAGGAATGCATGATAAAATTTTGGACACCATACCAAAATGAGCACACATCATCACAATCCAAGGTATTGAAGAAGACAAAATAGTTGTCAAAAAGATGTGGCATAGCTTAGTTTATAGACATAATAGACCTAGGGGAAGCTGAAAGTGTAAAACTTCAGTATTCCAACTTTCATATGCAGCTATTATGAAGAAAAGTCACATATATACACAAGTTAGAAGCTGCACAATCGCATATATGGTGTTTGAATGAAAAGCAGTGGAACAGACTCAGGAAAAGGAGTCTGATATGGTTCAATCACTTATCTGCTATGTTTGATGATGGTTACAATCTGGTGATGATATGTGGAAATCTGTTGGTACTCATAAGGTGCTAAAAAGTTGATGTATATCTAATTAACGATGATGCCTTAATGACTCTTAGTGATATTTGCAATGATCAAATCTGACAATGAACAGTTGGCATAGGTGTAGGGGGAGCATATGCTTCGAATAATGCATTGTTGGCATTATGTTAGAAGATCTTGCTACTTGAATATGCTTTTATTACTTGATCCACATAGTTGTTTTGATTTAGGTGACTCTTTTGATGATGGAAATATACAGGTTGTTGATCCTGATGCTGCTGATGGTGTAGATCATATATGGTGTATGATAGTTGATGATGACTATCATGGTCTTGTTTAGATCGGTTGTCCTTGTTATAAATGTCATGTATATCATTTGATGTAAAGGTCATGAAAAGACCTAATTTGTAACCCCACTATGCATGAGAAGGATGATGTAATATCTTCTATGTCAGTCATGTATATTCATTTGGTATATCCCCACTTGGTTGGGTGGATGTTTGAAAATTGGTGTATCCCCACTTGGTTGGGAGATTGATGAATGTATGAGTCATTGGTGACAAGAAGGTCATACTCACTTAGTTGAGTTATATAGTCATGTTATTCTTTTGGAAAATATTTTTGCAGACTCTACATGTGCTTAGGGGGAGCATGGACAGTTTAGTGCGTCTCGGAATGTACAAAGGGAGAGCTCAATCAGAGAATTCATCATGTACTCAGGGGGAGCATGGACAACATAATGTAGAATATCGTGGTCCACCCTTTGCCCTTGATGTCAAAGGGGGAGAGTAACTTGGTGTTGTTGTTTCCATCAAGTCCAAAGGAGGAGATTGTTGGAATTATGATACAGGTGTTGTCCTTGTTGGCAACTCAGTCAGATGATAGTTCACAGTGCAGCAAGCTAACAACAAACGATTACAGATCAGACTCCAAAGAATGAAGAAAGAGAGGTATACTCAGGTTCAGTTTATCCAAGAAGCATATACACGTGGGTTAATAGAACAAAAGAATCATATAACATATACACGCACTTTCACAGGAGGCAAAGCACGTACATGTTGGAAAACCAAATTTTTGGTCCAAGGTATTTGGCCTAAGGTATTTTGATCCAAGGTATTGGTCCAAGGTATTTGGTCAGAGGTATTTGGTCCAAGGTATTGACCCTAGGTATTTGGTCCAAGGTATTGGTCCTAAGTTTTTTTTATCCAAGGCATTGAGAAAGGGCTAAGAGTATATAAGGAGGATAAGATCATTACGCTGAAGTGTGCAAGTTGAATATCTTATGAAGTATGCATGTTATGGGCTTATGGTGCTTTTCTTGATTTGAACTAAGGATGAACACTAGGAGTTGATGAGGGATAATATTTAATGATGGATCGGGATCTTAAGGCCTGAAATGAATTATCATTATGTCATTTGATCATGTATAGTCTAGATCTAAATTACTGATGCATGTTTTATTCTGTAAATGTTATGATCTAGGTATGACTGAAGTCTGGAATAGATGTAAAGTTATGAGTTAATATCTACAGATATGTACATTGGTTGGATTTGATAAAAGTGCGTATACACGCTAGTTTGACACATCTAAGTAGTGTATACATGATGAAATATGATATTTGAAGTTGCAGTTGGATTTGATTGTTGTTGCAGAGTTCTGGGTTCTGCTCTATGTTCTAGTGACTGTATTTTTTATGACAGTATTCTGAATGTTCGGATTGACTAATTGTGATTTGCTTCGGTGACGATGGTCTTTTAGTGATTCAGTTGTGGGTGATTCATATGTTGATGATTGAGTTTCAGTGATTGGTTGATGCAGATGTATTTGATGATTGTATTGCAATGGTAATTTATTTTAAGTTTCAATGTTGATGATGGGTCTAGTATGAAAATTGGATGAAACGTGGCCTTCAGATTGTGGTGTTGTGTTCCAGGAGTATCCAATTTGAAAATTTATGAAACGTGGTCCCTGGAGGAAGAAAGAAGATTGTATCCTTTTGTAGTTTGGCACCTACGTACTAGTAAACATATCGGCTAGTACAAGAGGTAGGGGGTTGTAGCTCCCTTCCAGTAGAAGCTGGAGAACGAGAAAAGGTTGTAGCCTTCTGTAGGTGGGTGCCTGCATACTGGTATGAGTCTGCACCAATACAAGATTGTAAACATGTTTTTCTTATATTAAAAGAAGACAACAACATGTGTATTTTGTCCCGCATTGGGTTTCCACCTTAAATATTGGTGTTCATGTGTGTTTCTTATGTTTGATGGTTTGTTATGATATTACTGCACATGGTTAATGAACTACTAATGCACTGATTAAATATTAATATATGATGAATTAACTGAATCATAAGTTTGTTGGATATATGTTGGTTGCCTTAAATACAGTTGTGTGTACACACGAGTTACCTTCATTGAAGTAGCGTATATAAATTTGAGTATGAAAAGAAAAAGATTATTGATTTGACTAATACTGATTCCCCCCCCCCCCCCTCTCAGTATTATTTCCAACACATACTGACCATGCTGTTATTAAATATTTTATGAACAATCCTAATGTGAATGCCCAAAATATTATATGGTTTCTTTTATGACAATAGCTTGATATAACTATCATTGATAATGCTGGTAGAGAAAATGTAGTTGTAGATTTTTTGTCTAGACTAGCTTTTCCTTGTAGGTGAGGAAGGAATGGTTGATGATCAACTGCTAGATGAGCATTTATTTTCTATTTCTGTTCTCTCTTCTTGGTTTACTGACATAGCCAACTACTTAGTGGCTGCAGAGTTCCCTCCAAATCTATTCTCCAAGGAAAAGAGAAGAATTATAAGAAAATGCGCATCATTCACTTGGATTGGGGGCAATCTCTTCAAGCTATGCCCAGATCAAATTTTGAGAAGATGCGCGAGGGAGGAGGAATTTTTTGACATCCTGCTGGCCTGTCATGATGAGCCTTGTGGAGGTCACTTTGAAACCAAGAGGACATCCTTAAAGGTACTACTAGCTGGATACTACTAGCCCGCTCTCTGCTAAGATGCAAGAAAATATACTAGTCGATCTGACCGGTGCCAAAGAATGAGAAAACCTACTCCCAGGGTTGAAATGCCTTTGCAACATCCAGTGACTGTTGAGCCATTTGGCAAGTGGGCCATGGATTTCATTAGGCCCATTAATCCACCATCAGGGAAGAAAAAGTACATAATTGTGTGCACTGATTACTTGACAAAGTGGGCTGAAACCAAGGATGTCAAGGTAGCAACAAAAGAGAAAGTGGTTGAGTTCTTAAGGGACAATGTGTTTTACAAGTTTGGGTACCCCAGAGAGCTAGTCACCAATCAGGCACTCAATTAACCTCACACCTGATTGAGAATATGTTGAACCAACATAAGATCAAGCACAGGAAGTCAACTCCTTACCATCCTCAAGCCAATGGACAAGAAGAGGTTACCAATAGAGCATTGGAAAGCATTCCCACAAAGGTGGTGAGCAGCAATAGGAAATATTGGGCTGACAAACAAATAGAGGCCACTTGGTCCTATAATACAACTTGGAAGACAACCACTAGATCCACCCCTTATGATTTGGTCTAAGGTAAGAAGGCTCTTCTCTCCATTGAGTTTGAGTACAACACTTTGAGAATGGCATCACAGTTGGATTTGGATGTTACAAGGGAATAACAAGAGAGGATTCTATAGCTCAACAAGTTAGATCAATTTAGGTTGTAGGCCCTCCTACACATAGAGGTGACTCAAGTACAAAGAAAGGTTTAGCATGAAAAAACGTCAAAGACAAAGTTTTTCAAGAGGGTGATTGGGCTCTGTTATATGACTCTAGGTTCAAGGATTTAAAAGGAAAATTGATGAACAGATGGTTGGACCCATATGTGATAGAAAAGCGCCATGAAAATGGGGTTGTTCAGATAAGAACCATTGATGAAGAAGGTATCCCCTTGCTTGTCGATGGGTACGAATTGAAAGCCTACAAAAGACCTCTATCAAAGGAAGAGTTTGTTAACACTATTAGTAAGGAAGTGAATGTGATTGGATGTGTCTCGGTATCCAACTCACCAAATTCTTGAACATTGTTTTATTTTCGAAAAAAAATGAAAAAAGAGAAAAAACCAATAAGGGACCTAGGTGAAAACCTCCATGAGGCACCTGATGCCAACTTTTGGGTTGAAAACCTTCTTAAGGCAACCCAAGAGTGAAAAAAGGAAAATAAAATATCCCTGGTTGAAAACCCCCCTTAAGGCGCCCAGGGAAAGAAAACAAGTTGAAAACCTCCTTTGAGGTGACCTGCATGTCATTAGAAAAAAAAGAAGGAAAAAAAATGCTATGGCAGGGACCTCAAACCTGCCCAGTAATAAAATTTTGTGATTTTTATATGTTTTCAAGGCAACAAAGGACACCAAGTTCAGAGGGAGGAAATCCAAGAAATACCACATTCTTCCTTCATTCACTTCATACCTTCCATGCCCACCATGCTTCCAACATCCATTCTCATCTCCAAGCATCAAAAATCAGTTTGCAGGCAATTTTCTGACTTCTACAGGGTTTCTTGTAGCTACTACAGGAGTTTCCTGGATTGCTACAGGATGTACTGAAACTCTACAGGAATGGAATTATGGTTTAGGAATGTTGATGTAAGCCTATTTTGGGTTAAAAGAGGAGACCATTGACCTCACCACATCTCACCCAACACCAACTCATAAGGTTGCAACCCTCTATATCCATAAAAAGAAAAAACCACTCAAAAAGGAAGATATATATAAAAAAAGAAAAAAAAGGAAAAAACATAAATGTCCAAGGGCCATACCATCAGTGGCTTACCTCTCCTACCATGCCATCTCTACCATTGCCATGCATTCCACTCCTACCTCACAACTTGTTGCCTTTGTGGGCGTTGACTGAGGTTCAATGTTAGTCAACCAAACAAATACCTACACTACTGGCCCCTTCAGCATTAGCCTGTGGAGCATGGACCGAAGTCTCACCCGAAGAAGTATGGGGGGATGTTGGAACAAATTTTATGCACCCTGAGATGATCGTGATGTTAGTTTATACCCCCTGCCCCTACTTACATGCAGGTCGCTAAGCCTTAGGGTTCTACCACTCTACCCTTTATTTTTCCATTCGGTACCTCCGCGAAGGTGTATGATTGACATTCGTGTAGCCCTAACCCTTGATCCAGGTACCTTTGTGCAACTATGACAATGTATTGTATAGGGTCCCACGTTATCTCAAGTGTTTTACTTATCTTACTAATCCATCATAGTTAGCACCGCATAAACTGATATCCTTACCTACATTCAATTAACCAATACAATCACATACATTCGTGAATGAAATAAAAATTGTAAATTAAACCCAAAACACAATATAATCAGATGCATTAACAGGAACTAAATACACAATATTTGAAGAATACTTCTCTTTATTGATATCTTTCAGTTTAATATAGATGTTATCCACCTTGTGCACACAACTGCAAGGGTCCACGTACTCAGATGTGGACTTCCACCCTAGGCCTCTACACACTCATCTACTGAGCCTCTACCTATGCTAAGACCTGAGAACACTTAGACTTCTCCACTCTACTCCACTACTTTATTCCTTACTTAACTACTTAGAGCTTACTTACTTAGCTCCTTTTTATACAATCCCATGGTCCGCGGACCATGGGTGGATCTTTACAGCTGACTTTAAACATTACAAAATGAGGGCATACAACCCTTTATGATTATTGACACCTTCATGCTCTGCAACCACAAAATATGGAGACTTTACAACTTTATTACAAAATTATCCCAAAACATGGGATTTTAGCCCCAAAACTGCTCTTGGGGGAACCCGTTCCCAATAGGCCCCCAACAAAAACATGGTGACTCACCCTCAAGTCACTCTACAGATGTGGAGATCTTCGCGCAAAGACCTCCTAGCCCTACCTCTATGATTGCCGCTTCAGCAGTGCACTGTGCGGCCATCTACTTCACATCTTCAACCAACTGCTCTATTGCTAGTCTTGAACTGTTAGCCTGGAGCTTCTGCTGAGTCACTTTGAGATTAGCAAGCTTGCCTTCAATGGAGGCCATGACCGAATAAGCTTCATCCAACCTAGGCTTTAAGCATACCTTCAGTACTGCCTCTTTGTACTACACTGCTTCAACATGTTCCTTCAATGTTTTGGCCTCGTGCAACTTCGCGAGTCTCTGTGTGAGAGCGATGGTGTGCACTGTACGTTTTACTTTGTTGTAGCGCTGCTACAGTTTTTGCAACTCTGTCTCCAGCTATTTTACATTAGGATCCTCATATAGACTGGTCAAGACCTTGAATGACTGTTCAAACAATCGTGTTCAATCTGCTACTACAGTTCCTACTGCCGCTATCGCCTCTGTGACAGTGGTTTCACGTTTCTCCTTTACTTCCAGTGGAGTTGAAGATTGGGCATTTAACTACAAATATGCAATCAATAGGTTCAACTCCAGCTGAGTCTTAGCCAACTCTATGTGAGCATCATGCACCCCTTTAGCAAGCTTGTAGACCTGTTCATCTGCCTCTACATTAATGGCCAATTCAGGGACCACTCAGTAGGCTTCCCTCACAGGCCTTAATTGGGTGCATATTTGTGTTAGTAAGTTCCACCATGGAAGTGAGGGCAGTGTCTTGCTGTAGGGCCATCTGTACATTATTAATCTTCTGCTCATAGATTACCTACAAAGCACAATGTTCGTAGGCCCTTAGCTCCGCGATCACTCCATCCTCTAGTAGGTGGAGCGCCTCACTAGGAAACACTGCCAAGTTCAACCCCACATCCTTGAGGGCACTGACAGTGGGCCTCAGTGCTCCAATTAGAAGCACTATCTCTTGGGAGTCATTTGCATGTAGCATCTTGGAAGCTTTTGAAGTACCGATAGTGACGCTAGTGGGCACCGTGTGAGCCTATGATGCACAGATCTACAACTCATGAAGACCCACCTGGATAGCCCCAAATAATTGTTGCTGCTACTGCAATACCTCTACAATGACATCCCTCACCGTGTCTCCAATGTCATTCAAATCTCCCTCTGTTAGGGTGATCCGGTCCAACAACATCTTACTGGCCTTGGATTTCTTCCGCGGCCCCATTGTTGGGCATGGAATCCCCCCACAACATGTTTTGGGTCTCAAAGCCCAAGTTTTGGTCAAATTTATTGCAATACTCCACGAATTACGGGCACAAAGCGCGAAATATAGGATGCGTCATAGGGTTTTCTGCCATAAGTATTGTAAAGTAATGTAACGACATGTTGGCCTACCCATGGTCCATGGACCACAGGATTGTATAAATAGAGCGAGGTTCTAAGTTGTAAAAAGAGTGAATTGGAATTGGAGAGATAGATGAATACGCATGGTTCGAGCATAGAGTAGGAGTCTAAGTGTATTGGATCGTAGTACTAGGAAGAGGATCTGTTGACGAGTGCACAGAGGCCTAGTAGAGTCCGTAGCTGAGTGCACAGACCCCTCTAGCTGAGTGCGTGGGGTGGTGTCGTGTCTATAATCCTGATCGAAGAATAATAAAGAAAATATTATTCCAATTTCTATGTATCTGCTTGTGAATTTCCTTCTTCGCATTTGTATTGTTTTGTTTATCGCGTGCACTGATATGATTGCTGGATATGTTGTTAATAATCACTAGTCTTACACAAATAAGTTTTGTAATCAGGTAATAAAAGAGTAAATAGCAAGGAACTGGGGTATAATACAGGTCACGCCCGAGTAGGGCTGCATGGAAGTAACATCACAGGTTGCGAGGCACTAACAGGTGCGCGTAGTGACATTCATGCAGGGTCAAACCACAAACCTCCAGAAGCTCATGAGACATCCCCAGGGTGCGGAAACTTGGTTCTAGCACTCTCCCATACTACTTTAGGTGAGAGCTCAATCCGGGCTCTACAGACTATTGCCAAAAGGGCCAGTAGTACCAGGATTTTCTTGGCTAAATCATCTCTGAACCTGGGTCAGGCCCATACAAGCCAACAAATGGTTCCATTCCTGGGACTCGGATCTGGATAAGGGATGTGTGATGTCCAGCCATTGGAATCGAGCAAAGAAAGAAATTGAAGAGTGGTTGGATAAGAAGATTCACGAGTTCGCAGCGCAGGAAAACATAAATCCGCGAGTAAGAGTGCTACTTGTATACAAAAATCCATGAAATTTTCTTTGCATCCTTTCCTTCTGAGCTGTATGAGTGGATCGCAAAGCTAGCAGACAACCAGGGAAGGTATAGGCTCGACAAACCAATTATGTGGACTCCAGAATTAGTGCACAAAATAGAAGTGTCAGGACATAAGATCGTGCAAGCTGTGGATCATTGGCTTGATCGAATTATAGGAGGATTTATCACTGAGTTTGCGCTAGATACGACCATCAACTACAGTGAGGTGGAACGACGTTTCCTCAATGGACCACGAGGTAAGCATATTAAATCTTTGAACACTTATTTTAAGATGTTATTGTGTGAAAAGCGGGTTATGTGAGTAAATTAGTGTTTGGGACTACGCAAAGTGGGAAAATCTACATAAGCGGAAGTAGTGAAGAATTGGAAACCAGTCCCTTAATTTCCCCCTCACGGGGAAGTGAGTAAGAGCTCACGAAAGTTTCTTTGAGAAGCACGATTAGTTTGATAAGGCAACACATTCCATGTTTACCACCCGTCTCACCCTCCTCACCTCCATCTCCACCCACCGCACCTCTGCCACCACCATAGTTTAGTATGGCGAGTGTGATCAAACTACTTGTATTCAAAGGAGTAGGGAATGAAGATTCGAACCAATTCTAGTTCATGGTAAGAGCAGTATGGGAAGCACAAGGCATCGCAGATGACAATATAAGGAAGACTGCACTGGTAAGAGCATTACAGGATTGTGCATTAACATGGTACATCAAGCATTCTAATGACCATCCAAACGCAGGAATCGCAGAGATCCAAGCTACACTGAACTAGGAATTTAGAAGGCCAAAGTCAGAAATGCAATCAATCATCGGGTTTAAGGAGACCATGATGCTCCTGGGCAAGACCCCCTAGGATCTGGACCAAAGAGTGAAGGGCATGATTTGCGAAGCCAACATGACATTGACAAATGGACAGCATCACACATGGTTTGTAGCATCACTGACAATGCACTTAAGGATGGTGCCATCACAACAAAAACTTTCCACCTAGGTCGAAGCTTTAGAAATGGCGATGAGATTGCATGAAACCCTTATACAAGACCCTGGTCTAGGAGTCCAACAAATCCATGCACAATTACAAAATATGTGTCTGCAAATGCAAATTTTAAAATAGGACAAGACACCTTGGCCGGAGTTGCGTGAGGAGGTATGGTGCATAAAATGCAAAGGCCAGGAGCATGAAAACGACCATTGTCCAATGTTCAAGAACTACTTGATAGGAAGAGGACCAGTTCCATTAAGACTTGAGGCACAGGCAGGACCAAGTGCGGCACCTGCTTGTTTTGTAACTTCTGCAAGTCGGTATGCCATGATGAGCACACCTGCAAAAGCTAAGAACCAATGATGGATTGGACCACTTCCTACAGGGTGCAGACAGAAACAAGAGCCCTCGACCTGAATGTAGAAATGGTGCGCACTAGATTTCAAGGGCATGGTCGAGGTCGAGGTGGAATGGGACCAGGAAGGGATCACGGATAGTTAATTTGTTAGAATTGCAAAAGGCCAGGGCAGTATGCCTGCGATTATACAAAGCCAACAAGGACATCATGTTTGTACTGTACTCAATTTAATCATGAGGCAAAAGACTGCCCTACACTGATAGCGAGACTACGCGAAAAAGGGGTACTTTAGCTCCCTCTGACTCAGAATTTGTAGATGATGACATCTGAGCCGTGTGAAGAAGACCCAAATGTAAACATGGTGCTCAGGAGCTGTATGACAACTGTAGGTGATAAAGATAAGCAACCAGAAGAAAGTGTGTGGGTTCGCAAGGCTCCTCTTAAGGAACCTGAATTTGATTTAGAATGCATGAAGGAGACATTTATGGAAGCTAAGTCTGCTAAACATCATGGATGGATTTTCCCCTGCATAGGGCAGCCATGTGATCCTATGGATCAACCTGTCAGTGATGGGTATCAGCTCCTCCATCGATTGAAACCCATCGTGCACCAATCATAGCCACTACTTGATGAGTAATACTGTAATGGGTGTGCGATTTTAGTACGACACCCATAGCAGGTTGAGAAGACTTGCCTTGTCTACAACCGTGAGCCACTTCCGTAGTTCCAATGCAATCATCCTGGTGGTTGTGTGAACAACAAGGTACATTAGTTGTTATGTTGCCAAGTGAGGGAACTTCTCAGTGTCAGCTAAGTCCCGATCTTCAAGTTTCAATAGTGGAACCTATCCCAAGCACAGTCCTTCAAAGACTACCTCATCTGGTAGTAGAGGTATGTGCAGGGCGACCTTACTTTCATCAATGTCCTTTGGCACCTTGGTCTTGCCCTTACACGGAGGGACATATTCGAGCAACTTAGTGATAGAGTCAGAACCCTTGACTTCAACTTCCTCAACTCCCACCCCAAAATCCTTATCATCCATCGGGATGTCCTCAATCTCTTCCTCCTCCAGCTCCAAATTAATAGTTTTTCCCTTTTCCTATGTGGTGGGCTTGTCCTTCAGTGGGTTTCTTCTAGGTGACGTGCACACCAGTGACACAGGTTGCTTGCCCTTCTTATCCTTTGCACTCTCCTTGGTCGAGGTAGGCTTTAGCCTAGGAATCCATGGTGACTTGGGGACATCATCTAATACCTCTGCAATCTTTGGAGCAACTCCCTCTACCTCCATAAAAACCGTAAGCATAGCCCCTTCAGCTATCACTGCTTTGGCGTCCATAGCTGCATATCCTAGGATAAAATCATGGATTAAATTTTGGTTGGACTTTGGAAATTGATCAAACAATGGGTAGTCAACCAATTCTTCGAAAAATGTGCAGATCATGCACGTCTAAGAGCTCACCAAATCAATGTTCAAAAAGCTAATTGTTTTCCGTTGGGCCTCCACCTATAATTTATAGGCCATTTTGAATTCAAATCCAATCGTTCCCCACACATTCAGTTTATTAGTGTTAGATTGGCGGCAAATTTCCAAGGATCTTACCAATAAATTTTGTCTTACATGTCGGTCGCCCACTCCATTTGGCCGCATTATTATTGTCAAATCATGAACAGTGACTTTAATGGTCACTTTCTAGTTGACCTACATGATTTCTCCCTAGGTAGCATAGCTCACTCCACGTTGTTGTGAATCCTGTGACATCTCCTCATTCTACACAATCCTTTAATCGTGCAGTTCCCCAAACTAGGCAGTCTAGTTTATATTCCCATGCCTCCTTTCAGCTACCTGGAGCGCGAAGACTATGCTACCTTCTTATAGCCACTTGGTTGGATCACTAGTGTATGACTTCAATAGGCTACGATTCACCTTACCTGGGAAGGGATCTCCATTTAATTTAACCAATTGAACTTCTCCACCGTTGGTCATCTCCTTAATGACATAGGGCCCTAGCCATCGCATTTTGAATTTCCGTGGAAATTTATCAAACTTGTTGTCATATTTTTGGGCATGGAATCCCCCCCACAACATGTTTTGGCGCTCAAAGCCCAAGTT
The DNA here is from genome assembly GCA_000404065.3 of Pinus taeda. Classification (NCBI taxonomy): domain Eukaryota; kingdom Viridiplantae; phylum Streptophyta; class Pinopsida; order Pinales; family Pinaceae; genus Pinus; species Pinus taeda. Next base: position 20,902 of record APFE030879118.1, read on the forward strand.
TTGGATATATGTATTGTAAGAATCTGCAAATTATAGGTGCGGAGCGTGAAGTATAGGATGAGTCATACGGTTGTCTGCCCTAAGTATTGTAAAGTAATGTAATGTCATGTCGGCCTACCCATGGTCTGCGAACCATGGGATTGTATAAATAGAGCAAGGCTCTATGTTGTAAGGGAGAGGGAATTGGAGAGATAGATGAATATGCGTGGTCCGAGCATAGAGTAGGGGTGTATGTGTATTGGGTCGTAGTAGTAGGAAGACGCTCTACAATTGAGTGCACAAAGGCCTAGTAGAGTCCATAGCTGAGTGCGTGGACCCCTGCAGGTGAGTGCACAGGGCGGCATGGAGTTTGTAATCTTGATCAAAGAATAATAAAGAGAAGTTGATTCCTATTTCTCTGTATCTACTTGTGTATTTCCTTCTTTACATTTATACTATTTTGTTTATCACGAACACTGATATGATTGCTAGATATGCTGTTAATTATAAGTAGTCTTACACAAAGAAGTTGAGTAATTAGGTAATAACAGATTAAATAGAAGGGACTTGGGTATAATATGGGTCATGCCCCGAGTAGGGTCGCGTGAAGCAGCATCACAGGTTGCGAGGGACTAACAGGTGTGTGTAATTATGAGCACGCATAGTTAAATCGTGGACCTCCAGAAGCTCATCAGACATCCCTAAGGTGTGGAAACCTGGTTCTAGCACCCTCCCATACTACTTCCAGTGATACCTCAACCCATGCTTTGCGGACTGTTGCCGAAAGGGCTAGTAGCACCAGAATTTGCTTGGCTAAATCACCTCTGAGCCTGGGTCAGGCCCATACAAGCCAAAAAATGGTTCCATTGTCGGGATCGGGATCTACATAAGGGATGTCTAATGTGAGGCCACTAGATTCCAACGAAGAAAGAAATTGAAGAGTGGTTGGATGAGAAGATTCACGAGTTCGCGACGCAGGAAAACATAAATCCGTGAGTAACTAAAGAACAGTGGTCGGAGTGCTACTTGTATATCGAAATCCATGAAATTTTCTTTGCATCCTTTCCTTCTGAGCTATATGAGTGGATCGCGAAGCTAGCAGACAGCCACGGAAAGTGTAGGCTCAAAAAACCAATCATGTGGACTTCAAAATTAGTGCGTAGACTAGAAGTGTTAGGAGATAAGATCACGCTAGTTGTGGACCATTGGCTCAACTAAATTATAGGAGGATTTACCACTGAGTTCACGGTAGATACAACTGTCAGCTACAGTGAGGCGGAGTGACATTTTCTCAAGGGACCGTGAGGTAAGTATATTAAATCTTTGAACACTTGGATTAAGATGCTATTGTGTGAAAAGCAGGTTATGCAAATAAATTAATTTTTTGGACTATGCGAAGTGGGAAGATCTACAGAAGCGGAAGTAGTGAAGAATTGGAAAACATTCCCTTAATTTCCCCCTCATAGGAAAGTGAGGAAGAGTTCGCGAATGTTTCTCTGAGAAGCATGGTCAGTCTAATAAGGCAGCACATTCTGCATTTACCACCTCCACCCACACCACCACCCCTCTCACCCTCCTCACCTCCATCTCCACCCACCCCACCTTCACCACCCCCACAGTTCAATATGTCAAGTGCAATCAAACTACCGGTATTCAGAGGAGTAGAGAATGAAGACCCAGACTAATTCTAGTTCATGGTAAGAGAAGTATGGGAAGCACAAGGCATCATGGACAACAATATCAGGAAGACTACGATGGTAAGCGTGTTGCAGGATCGTGCATTAACATGGTACATCAAGCATTCTAATGACCATCCAAACACAGGAATTGTAGAGATCCAAGCCATGCTAAATAGGGAATTTAGCAGGCCAAAGTCAGAAACACAATCAATCATCGGGTTTAAGGAGATCACGATGCTCCCAAGTGAGACCCCATGGGATTTGGACCAAAGAATGAAGGGTATGATTCGCGAAGCCAAGATGACATTGACAAATGGACAACACCACGCGTGGTTTGTAGCATCACTGACACTGCACTTAAGGACAATGCTATCAAAATAAAAACTTTCCACCTAGGCCGAAGCTTTAGAAATGGCGATGAGATTGCATGAAACCCCTATACAAGACCCTGGTCTAGGAGTCCAACAAATCCACGTGCAATTACAAAATCTATGTCTAGAAATGAAAATTTTGAAACAAGACAGGACTCCTCAGTAAGAGGCACGCGAGGAGGTATGGTGCATAAAATGCAAAGGCTAGGGGCATGATAAGGACCACTATCTAGTGTTCGCGAACTACTTGGCAGGAGGAGGGCCGATACCATTAAGACTTGAGGCATAGGCAGGGCCAAGCATGATGCTTGCATTATGGTGTGTGATCTGTCAGATAGGAAGATAACACAATACTGACAATTGTCATCTGTTGCAGAAGTATACGCAGACGTCACAACAATTATTTTGTAACTTCTGTAGGTTGGTAAGCCATGATGAGCACACCTGTAGAAGCTACGAAATAATGATGGATCGGTCCCCTACCTATGGGGTGGAGACTCAAACATGAGCCCTTGACCTTAATGCAAGAATGGCGCGCTCCAGATTTGAGGGGCGTGGTCGAGGTCGAGGTGGAACGGGACCAGGAAGGGGTCGCAAATAATAAATTTGCTTTAATTTCGAAGGGCCAGGGCAATATGCCTGCAATTTTGCAAACCCGATGAGGACATTCTATGTGTACTGCACTCAGTTTGATCATGAGGCAGAAGACTTCCCTACACTGATAGCGAGATTGCACGAAAAAGGGGTATTTCAGCCCCCTCTGACTCAAAATTTACAGATGATGAGGTCTGAACCACATGAAGAAGACCCGAATGTAAACATGATGCTCAGGAGTGGTATGACCAATGGTGATGATAAAGGTAAGTAGCCAGAAGAAAGTGTGTGGGTTCATAAGGCTCCTACTATGGAACCTGAATTTTATTTAGAATGCACGAAGAAGACATCCATGGAAGCTAAGAAGAGCTTCACGAAGGCCTCCACTTTAGGTAGTAAGGATCAATTAGAACCAGGAATGGATCCTTCAATCCTCACTACCTTTCTGGAAACATGTGATGAGCCCCAATTTTGGTACAATTTGGGCTCATTTTGGCCTACTTTACTTGCTCAAACCATTCATCTTTATTTGCTTATGCATGCATTTCTTAGTTATTTCATGTTGTTTGTAGGAGGAAGGTTAGATACTTTATCCACGTGACTAATGCATTGTGATTCCAGGTTTTGGCATTAAAAAAAGGGGAACAAAAGACAACGTAAAAGGAGTAAGGTGGCACTGCTGATTTTGTGGAAGGATGTCCACAGTATTGGGACATTTCTCGTGATTCCCACCGAGAACTCTGAGCTCCAATCAATCTCCCCTCCGAGCCTCAGAAGTAGCCAGCTATCCTACAGGAACAGCAGTCATCAACTGTTGACTGCCTCACAAATCCGCAGTTAAACTTCAGTTGGACA
>APFE030879118.1:42475-58842 GCA_000404065.3 Pinus taeda
TCTATTTCTTTTTCCAGCACTTTGAGTTTCATTTGCACATGCAATTTGAATGGCAGTCTTGTAATTCGATTCTCTTATAAGTTAGATAGATTTTGTTTATGGTACAATTACTTTCACTTGTTTAGTGTAGCAAATGATACATGACACCCATTGGAGCTCCAGCAAAATCGTTTGTTAAGGCTCACTGCCATCTCGTTTGAAGATTGGGGTGCAGTCCATAGCAGACCACCAAAAACACGCATGAATTTGGTTGATACAGTTATGATTTGGATTTAGATGCTTCCTTGTCATTTACACGAACCACACATCTCTTCATCACAGTCCCATACGTATTTCTCTTTGCGTTTTGGATCACTGTTCAGTAAAATCACGGTGTACTTAGTATAGGTTGGTGCATTTATGGTTTGATAAATAGTTTCGGTCATTTGTTTCGTTTACACTCTTCTCCATCTCGTTTCATTTCCATCCTTTCCGTTTTGACCCTGCATGCAACCACGTTTCTTTGACCTACACTTCGTTCTGTCCTTTCCTAACCATCTCCTATTCCTCACGTAGCTTCATTCCTTGACCTTTCACATACATCACTCCAACACATTCCCTACACCCGTTTCCCATCTCATCCTTCCACTCCTGAGCACCACCAGCCTGATCCCTACCTCACACATCCCTTTCTACCTGTCCACCACCTTTCCCTCACTTCAATCCTTCACGGTAGACCATCCTGTAGCAGTTCAGAGACATCCTGTAGAAAACCCTGAGTTTCCTGTAGAATCCCCTGCAGACATCCTGTAGGAGGTCATTCACGCGGTTGCTGAGCTTCTGGACATGGAAAACCTCTGTGGATGAATGCCAAGGGTCCATAGGGACCTCACCTAGCCTCCCCAACCTGTCCCACGCTTTCCTTCCTTCTCCATCCAATCTGCACAACCAAACCCTAATAAGTAAAAAATCACAATCACTCCACCTACTTAATGAAAAAGTATAAAGACATGTCTTTTATAATGTCAGTAGTTTAGATCCATGCATTTCCACTTATTAGATGTAGTAGCAGTATTGGTAGAAGTATTACTCATCCTCATTGCTTTATAGAGATTAGACTAGTCAAATTAGGGTTTCCTAGGGTTACATGCTGTGATTTACTTTTAGTTCATTTTTGTCAATTAGCTTAGTCTCCTTTGAGCTAGCTTTCGTCCATCATTGATAAAGCTTCTTCTGTGAGCCTATAGAAGTTGGCTTGAGCCCTAGCGGACTTGTTCCAGCTGACCAAGTGACAGCTGCGACAAGAGCTAGTACTTGTGCATATAGCACCGTCGCTTCCAAGTTTGTACGAACAACCGGGTTGATAAAATGAGAGACAGGAAGCCTCAGAAGTTGTAGCATTATTGCTACAATACTGGAGCTCACCAACATGCATGAAATTGCTACGTGATAGCAAGGCAGTAAAAGGGCTACAAGAACTTATCACTAGGTGCACAGGGTTAGGAGAACTGCGCGTGGTCTAGAAACTTGGAAGGCATGCATTGTGCACAGGAAGGGAAATGAGGTTGATTGTACAAATCGGCGAGTATGAAATGGAACAGGTAATCCTAGATCTAGGATTGGACATGAATGTACTAGCAAGGAAAACATGGGAATGCATGGGTAGATCCGCACTAAAATGGTGTCTTATTCAGTTATGAATGACGAACCAACAAAATATCTTGCCCTTGGGAAGATTGAAAGGGGTAACAGTATATATTGAAGGTGCGAGCATGCAAGTGGATTTTGAAGTGATGGAGATTGTCAATGACAGTAATCCCTATCCCACGATACTAGGAATAGACTGAGCCACTGATATCAACGGAGTCATAAATCTGAAGAAGCGCAAAATGATCTTTGCGAAAAGGTCACTACACATAGTAGTACCACTAGATCCACCCAAAGGAGCATGATCCATTGAATCGGTGTGCGACGATGATAGTGATGATGATCTCAATTGTATTTACAAGATAACTGCACGAGAAGAGGATTGGGTGAATCCGACTGTAGTTGGAAGGATTTCGTGGGAGTGTGAAAGCTCCTGCACTTCGGATTTAGAGGAAGAGATAGAGCGATGGAAGAATCAACTGCACGAAGTAACAATGCTTACTTGCAACATTATGGTTATATCATTGTGTTGCATGACAACATAAGTAAGGGATTTGCCGGCATATGATGGTTTGTCAATGGTGGATGAATTCTTGAGAAAATTTGAAAGCGCAGTACTAGAACAATAGTGGTTCGATGCAATGAAGTGGGCATTGCGTGCAACACCTGCACGATGGTGGGGTACACATCAAGGAAATTTTGAGGAATGGCGCAGATGTAGAATGATGATGCACCTACACTTTGGAAAACCCTAGTTCTGAATGTGAGCCAGTCAGAAGGGGCGGAATGACTTGTGCACCCACCTTTCCTGATGGGTACGGACATATGTTATACAGCCCACACAAGCGCACACCACTCCTAGAATAGAGAATTGGAACAAACTGCAGCAGCAAGAAAGGTGACACGTGCTACCAATTATCGATGGTGGAGCATTCGATAGCGTGTGCAAAGTTCTGAACAAGGTTCACTAGGAAAGACACATTGATTGGGACCTGTGCGTACCAGCGGTTCGATGGGCCTATAGGACCATGTGAAAAACCTTGACTGCTGAACCAATTCTGAAGGTACGAAATAAAGTAGAGCTGTAATTTCTGAAGAGAATGCAAACAGAAATCCATGCGTCATAGCTCCTGCAGTTGTGACGGTACATGAAGACCAGGGTAAAGAAATCACACAGCTATGCGAGGTCGAACACATAGAGATTTAGGATGCCATTTGACAAGCGAACCTTAGACATCCCGAACATGAAAAAGACTGGGTACGACTGAGGAATAAAAGAATTTTGATGGACACCAAGATCAAAAGACTGGAAAACGAGTTCAAGAAAGCATGTCTCCTGGATTAACCAAGGATAACAAGACAAGGTGTAGATGATCATACCACTGGATTAGAATATTTTCAGTGAGAATTTATGACTCTACTATAATGGCTATGATGTCACCTCACCAAATGCAGTAATCGGGGAAGCACACTACATACAATAGAATGTGTGGTGTCAACTATCACGAAGGAAATTGAGGAGTTTCTGTGGAATGTACTAGAAGGTGAGTTGAAGGCTTGCACAGGTGGTGCAACCACCTGGCTAGCCATAGGGAGCACAATCTCAGTGCCCCAGGTAGTTGAAAGAGAGCGTGGGACTATAAAAGACTCTATTTGGAAGCTGCGCGATGAGGGGGGTGTTTGCAGAATCAACATGTCACAAGGGTCACGACTGCGCAGGGGGGGCTGTGCTGTCGCGCGGATAGGCTAGGAAGTGATCGTTGGTGTAACTATTCATGAAGATATGTCCTATTTAAGGAAAAAGGGAGTGGGCGAAGGGCATTTAAGACAAGAGTTAAGGACAAGATTTGGGGCAATCTCCCGCCTAGAAAGCATTGATGGCCTGGAATTGGGGGGAACGGTCGAATTTGAATTAAAAAGGCATTATAAAACTCCAAGGGTTAGCCATGAGAGAACACTTTTTCAATTGAGATTTGAGCAGTTGATTAGAGCACCGAGCAATATTTGAACCCTGAAGTTCGCAAATGACCACAGACAGTTCAAAAAGGATGACGATTATTAGGAGAGGTTTGGTCTCTGCATAAGGAACCACCGCTGAGGCTGTGCAGAACCCCATGGTACATGATGTTCCGAGAGGCACTAGGGTCATAACAGAAATCTCGAAATCACCTCAGACGTTGAGGCCCAAGAAAGATAAGTACGCAGGAGGACCAGTTCGTATGTCCCCGAGGAATCCGCGGTTTGGTAAACTCTCAATGGAAGAAAAGGGAAAGGCTATCACCATTGAGACAGATGAGGAGGAGGAGGACCTATAGGCTCTCGTCGATGAGATAGAGGAAGCAAAAGACATGGAAGAAGACATCTAGTCGGTGTGATCTATAGTGAAATTACCTGAGTACATTCCTCCGCAGAAAGGGAAAACTAAGATACCAAAGGATCTAGATGCCACTAAGAGCGCACTTCAAACCCCGCTCCTTCTCGATGGAATTGTGTTTGAGGGCTCGCACCTAGGCCGTGTGACCGCAATGAAGTTTGAATATTGGGACCTCGCAGACAGTGATAAGTTGCCACACTTAGAGATGGAGAGCCTCATGAATCAGAGCATGGAGGGGCTAGTCACAACACTAGAGCCATGAAAATGGTTGCGCAGTGTTGGAGAAGGTTGGATTGCTTCATCTGCTGTGGATTCCACACTTTCACCACATGCTTATCACTATTTTCATCATTAGGCAGCTACTTTTCTTGGTGCACGATGGGTACTTATGGCTAGAGGAGCCTATTCCAATCACGATGGATCTCATCCATAAAATTTCCCGGCTCCCATGTAAGGGAAAGGACCGTGCGACGATAGCAGGAAAAAGAAGATATTTTCTGCTCACGGAGGCCATCAAGAAAAAATACAAGCTTGAGAAGAAAAAGAGGGGTTATGCAATCAGTAGCATCAAAGATAAAGGGGTGCATGTAACCACCCAACTCATGGCCAGGAAGGTAATGAGAAAATGTCACGGTGATGAAGTACCAGCACCGGTAGTTGCGTTGGTTGAACAATTCATAGAGGGGGTCCAATTCAACTGGGTCGAGTTCCTCTGCGAGGAATTCTTGACCAACTGCAAGGAATCCCAGGAGCAGGGCAAGACCTTCCACTACGCATGGTTGCTCTTGTCCATTTTGCTGGTAACAGGAGAATTTCCAGAGAACATTGAGTTCCCTAGCATTAAATAGGACTTACCAGAGGCCACAAAGTATGCATCACTCTGGGCTACCAAGGACAAAAAGTGGATTCGTGAAACAAAGATCTTTTGGGTGCTCATGGAGGTGAGCATCCGAATGTCGATCAATAGATGGTCGCACCTATCCCCCACAGTGCACAACAGTTTACAGAGCTTTGTAGATTTCAAGGGAGACATGCATAATATTTACATCAATGCGTGTAAGGATCTGACGCAACAATGGACCAAGCTTCCCTTCATCGCCATTGTTGATGCATTTTTTCAATGTAAGAATCATGGCCCCCTGAGTGGCATACCCCAGATATGACGAATCTAGATAGGACAAAAACACAGAAACAAAAGGATGAGGCCAAGTTGCACGTCACGAAGTTAGCTGAGAAGAGGTGCAATGACAAAGTGGCCGCAGAGGTAAGGGTTGTCCATGAGGCAGCAAGGCCAGCGCAGAGCAGGAAAAGGTTGTTGAAGTAGTAGCAGCAATGTAGGCAACAGGGGCCACCACAATGCAGGACGAGGAGGGCTAGGACTTGTCTACAGGATAGGAGGCAGAGGATACAAACCTCATAGAAGGAGGCGCAAACTCGGGCACAACTTCCACCCAACTAAAAAGGACACATGTCCCAACGAGATTGGGCCCATGGAAAAAGGTCAAGGCCTCCAAATTGGCCATCATTCCCATCATGTTAACAAAAGGAAACCTCTACGACATCAACGACGTGGTTCGTGAGGTCAACAAGGAAGCACTCCAGGAGGCCATGTCGAAGTAGCAGATTATGTTGGGGGCCCTAAGGGTGCAGCTGCAGGAACTAAAGGTGCAGCCCCCACAGGAAGGAATTGTAGCCACCTACAGCAAAGTAGACACATCATCAGCAGAGCAGCTGCTACGTGCAAAGATGGCCAACACCATAGTGATACCGGAAGGAGTGCTAAAAAGAGAGAATGAGGATGATAGAGCCACTATGGGCAAGATCAAGGGACTAGGCCTTAGTTTGGTTGCCCTTCCATGAGACACATTGTACCAACTGCAGGATGGCATAATAGAAAAGCTCTGTGCCAAGGAGGGCCATGTGATTTAGGTGATGAGTGAGAAAAATATCAACATCAAACAGATCAGCTTGTAGTGTGATGAATTGGTGTCATGGAACCAGTAGATTGTGTAGACAGTTGATGAAGCGTACTGGTGAGTCCCAGAGCTGTCCATCGCCACAGACCTACCAACAGAGATGTGGATCCACTGTCTAGCAAGTGGAGTCCAAAACACGCGCGAAGAAACAATGCGTGTAATGCTAGAGCAGAATCTCTAGATTGTTGAGCTGAGGCTGAAAGCGCAACCTTCAACTCCTCCAGAAGTTAGAGAGCAACACATTACTGCTATTCAAAAAGGATTGAAGAAATTAGATGGGAAGTGCAGGATTGTACCGGTATGTTGGACCAAGCCTTTGGCATCCTCACATCCTTGCAGGAGGACCCCAACATACAGCACCTGGAAACAAAGGCACGCGAGCTTCAAGAGTAGCATAATAATGTTAGGGGAACTGCACAGGAAATCATCCTCACTGAGCGACTGGCAAAGATGCAACAAGCAAGGGCACTAAAAGAGCAGGTGGATCCCGCAAGACAGAAAGAGGTGCTTCTCAAAGCGCACGTTCAGCCACGGATTGATGAGGCCTTCACTGTTACAGCGGATATTGAGGGAAAGCTCGCACAAATGTAGGGACTCTATGAATTAAGCTAGGCAGATGATCCTCACAAAGAAGCATCAGAAGAGCATATGCAGCATGTTGAAGAAACTGCAAAATAGTGCATCGTAGACCTCCAAGTAGTACGAGACTAGTTGGAGTGGCTTGACACCAAGATCGCCACACCAATAGAGTGACTCGGGATAAGTCACGATGATTATGTTTGGGGCCTGTTGGGCATGGAATCCCTCCCCATAGCATGTTTTGGGGCTCCAAGTCTAAGTTTTGGTGAAATGTATTATAAGACTCTATGAATTACGGGTGCGGAGTGTGAAGTATAGGAAGATTCATAGGGTTGTCCACCGTAATTATTGTAAGGTAATGTAATGTCATGTCAACCTACCCATGGTTTGCGAATCATGGGATTGTATAAATAGAGTGAGGTTCTAAGTTGTAAGGGAGAGGGAATTGGAGAGATAGATGAATATGCATGATTTCATAATAGAGTAAGAGTCTAAGTGTATTGGGTCGTAGTAGTAGGAAGAGGCTCTGCAGATGAGTGTGTAGAGGCCTAGTATAGTTTGTAGCTGCGTGTGCAGAACCCTGCAACTAAGCGCACAGGGCGGTGTCGAGTCTGTATTCTTGATCAAAGAATAATAAAGAGAAGTTGATTCCTATTTCTGCGTATCTTCTTGTGTATTTCCCTCTTTACATTTATACTATTTTTTTTATCATGCACACTGATATGATTGTCGTATATGCTATTAATTATCACTAGTCTTACACAAATAAGTTGAGTAATTGGGTAATAACAAATTAAATAGCAAGGAAATTGGGTATAATATGGGTCGCACCCTAAGTAGGGCTGCGTGGAAGAAGCATTACAGGTTGGGAGGGACTAACAGGTGCATGTAATGACGAGCATGCAGGGTCGAACCATGTACCTCCAGAAGCTCATCAGACATCCCCAAGGTGTAGAAACTTGGTTCTAGCACCCTCCCATACTACTTCGGGTGAGACCTTAGTCCGCGCTCTACGGACTATTGCCGAAAGGGCTAGAAGTACTGGAATTTTCTTAGCTAAATCACCTCTGAACCTGGGCCAGGCCCATACAAGCCAACACATATAACAAAAGTAGATCATTCACCTTAAAGGTGTGCAACTTAATGCGCTAATCATGCCATGATTTTTCGCGCTGTTTTTGGACCTGTCGGTGAAGTCCAGCCAGAAATATTTCTTCCTCAAGCTCAATAAGCTACGCGAGCCTCTCTTCCACGACTCCTCAATCCGTCATACCCTTGAGTGTTGCTATGCGTAGACTAGACATAATGTATTCCATGGGAATTACTGCTTCAACACCATATACAATCCTAAAGGGTGTCTTTCTGGTCAACTTTTTGCATGTCATTCGATAAGCCCATACTACTGTAGGTATGCACAAGTCCCAATCACTTCCTGAGCATTAAAAACCTTGGTTAGCACATTCTCCAGTACCTTATCGAATGCTTCCATCATCCCATTAACCTGAGGGTGATAAGGCATGCTTTTCTGGTGATATACCTAAAATTCCTCCATCAACGCGCTAATCGTTTCATTCAGAAAGTGCATACCACGATCACTCATCAAAATCTTCGGACACCCAAATCACGTCAGTACATGCTCAAAGAGAAAATTTGCAGTGGTTGCACTTGTATAGTCCTTCACAGTATGTGCCTCCACCCATCAAGTCAAATACTCAGTTGTGGTGACAATGTACTGAACTCTCATATTCTTTCCTTGAGGCTCAATGGGTCTCACAAAATCTATCGCCCATTTCTCGAAAGGTTGTAATGTCATATGTGGGTTCATAGGTATCTCATCTCTTTATGATGGCCTACTAATCCTTTAACACACGTCACATGCCCTGCAGTAGGCTTTTGAATCCTAATGGAGGGTTGGACACCACAACCTTGCATGTAGGATCTTCTGTGCAATTGTCATTCCTATGTAATGGCCTCCAGCGGTGCCCCCATAAGTGTCTATGAGGATACTTCTCCTTTCAAACTCCAGTACATATCGTCGTAATACTTCATCAGACCCCATTTCTCGGAGATAATAGTGAGAAGAAAGTAGAGAATGGATGGCTATGTTTAATTCATTGTACTAAAGGTGGGATCACAAATTATTTTAAGTTTACACACAATATCTTGACAATGTATCCATGTGAGAAGTACTAGAGTAGAGTGATTGGATAAACCAAGCCTTTTCAATATATGAAAATATTAGGCTTCAAGAGTTCATGTATTGTACTGATGGATGCATTAAAGAGGGACAATCAAATTAACTCAAACTACTATAATGGGATAATGATGGGTGGATTTTAAGTTGTACCTATTATGGGAGCCTCATATTCAGTATCTCCTTGGTCTATATGTTCTCCTTAGGTGACGGAACCTTTTCACAAAACTACTTTGCGCGTTAACATTTTTTTATTACATAGTCATCTTGTTTCATTAATAGAATTATATTTATTGATAAAACAAGTAGCAAAAATCATATTGGTGTGTTAGGATTCAAAGTAATTTTTGATTCCCCTAGTATTATTTTGAAACTTGAGGAGGAGGATTATTTTGAGGATGGCATATTATGTTCTTCTAAGTAATTTCAGTAGGCCTTTTAGTTACATGTTATAGGTAAATCATTTTTTTCATATGTTGTTAGATAATATCTACAAGGGAGGTCCGTGAAGTATAAATAATTGTGGTTGCATCAATATATTATTTTTCAACCATATTTTAGAGAGAAATATTTGGAGGAATCAACTTCATGTGTCATTTTTACTACTTATCCCACCTTGAAAATTTCCGGAGAAAAGCATCAGGATCAATCTTGAAGCTTTAACTGGCCACATACTTTTGTTTCAACCTTGTTATGGATCTCAATTCCATAATTCAAATACCTGTTTATAATGAAAACTTTCCCAACAATAGTTTGTGACTCTCTATGATATGAGGTCCCAACTGGACCTCACAAAATTTGGTATGAGAGGACCATTCAAATTTTGGCTCAACTCCCATGCTTAGTGGTGTGTAAGTACTATCATATGTGTGTCACCATTACAACTGTGGGTGCACCTATTGGGCTAGTAGCTATACTAAATGAAATAACGCAAGAATTCTAACCTATTTAATGGGGAAAGCGATCAGAAAATTTGATGTGGTGAACTCATAGAAAGGTACATATATCCACATTTAAGGACTGTTAATTATAAATCTGGAAGGAATTGCACACTTAGCTTATCAAAACAAGACATGGAATAGTCATTGACTAAACCAATAAGTACCCAATGTAGAAGGAAACCAAACTGAAACCGAGTATAAGGGATGATACTTCCCAAGGATCAACCATTCAATTATTCTTCTACAACAAGTACTTATTAAGTACCTTTTGAACCTGAAATCAATTGCAGGCAATTGTCAAATTTATCAGAGAGTAATTGAGGTGAATGTTATGAGAATCTAGCATATCCATTGGTTCCCGTATTTTATTCCTTACCTCTTTAAACATGGAAATTTCCTACTCAAGTATAGTGGATAACTCATATGTATTTTGTTTCTTATTCCATTGTTATGACTTTGTTGCCTATTATCTCATTGGACATTTCAACAACAAGTTGAAGAACTAGTTGTTGCATTGAGTCCAATAAGTCCTCACTTTTTCTTAGGCAAGCTCGTTGTAGTTTATCCATAACTAAACTAATGCAATTAGTCTATACAAATTCATTTTTTTTCATAACATGATAATATTCTTCCTCATTCTCTTCCACCTGAGAGAAGTTTCTCTAGAGACAACATGAAATATTTGAAATACCTAAATATCCAATACATATTTTGGATAATATGTTAATTGAGTCGGTTTAGGTTATTGTGCTAAGGTAATATGCCCCTTCAATTTCATTGATTTATAATTGTGTATTTTATTATGTGTTCTTATGTTATCCTTCAAGTGGACTTGTTAAGATGCCCTAAAAACTATGGAACACCATTCGATTAACCTTTTGTGACTATTGTTGTTGTTTCCATCATTGTTGTTGATGAGGTAGTTTATTTATTCCATCTAAATCATGTAGTTATTATTTATTGCTTATATATTTTCTACGTCGAATGAATTGTATGTTCCAATGAAACATCCTAGGTCTTAATTCCTTAGGCTTGAATCCGCCTACCCATTACTGCACTATTTTTACTAATTTCTTATTCTATTCTTATTCCTTTAATTAGTGGGGAGTTACCTTTCAATTCAATTAGTGTATGTCATTGTCCCGTACTTTGTTTCTCTATTTGACTTGACTAGAATTTAGTAATTGTTGTTGGGGATTCTCCTATCATATTTAGTGATCAACCCATACCTTACTCCTATTGAGTTTTTCACTTTACTTTTTCATGTTCTCCCAACATATTCTATGTGGAAATCTCAATAAAAATTCCCTTGCTTTCCCAACTGCATCTAAATTTGAGACTTGCTCGATGAGCCCATGAAATCCATTGTCTTAGTTTGTGTTGGGTTGAATTACCCTTAATGAATAATTTTTCTAACTCTTTTTTTATTATTTCTTACCATTTTTTCTAAAGCTTGGGCTCCTCTAAGATGATATCTTGCAATACTTCCATCTAGTTTATTCCAGGGTTTTGTCCTTTATCGATGGTTAGATATCTTCACTGACCTATTGGCTTATTTTTAGTTAGTCTCACTAAAAATCACATTTAAAAATTAAAATGTATAGTATACAATTCTAACTCCATTTCATATTTCCACACACCATTTTTTATGGGGAGAATTATCTCAATTAATGTCAGGAATATTAAAGCTAGAATAGAAAATACTATGTTGGTTTGTCAATTTAGCTCATTAAAAATTTGAAGTGCATATGGTAGATATGATAAGTATTTTGGGTGGATGTCAACTGAGTTGGCACATTATACTTCTGTTGAGTCCAAAACAAACTAGATGTGTGATTAATTGAGCAAGGGTAAATGGACCTACTATGGAATTCACTATATCTATGATACTTTTTCCATATTTTATAACCCAATTTCTAAACATTTTTCAAAGGGATAGAGACTATGTCTTGCCCAACTGATGAATAGTAAAGAAATTAAAGTTCCTCATGAACGATGTGACCTTTCTAGTAAAATAGGTCTCTCCCACTAGAGTGATGTGCGACATTGCTAACTAAATAAGAAGAGATGGGAACCATATCACCTTCAAATAATTTTGAAATTATTTATAGTTATCCTTTAGGATGTTGGTGACATGATCCACCTAGTTGTACTTCTTCTTCAACCTAACTATCTTCCCAATGGCTTCCAAGTTATTTAGCTTCACATCCAATTCCCCACCCATCAAGTAAATACTAAGGGATACTAGAATGAATGCCCACTTTATCTTTGGTTTTTTTACATGAAAAAATAATAAGCCCCTTTTAGTTCTCTTTTTTTGTTCCTCCTACAAATTCCCTTAATCAAGCATTGGAGTCTATTTCCATAGGAATATCTAAATTATAAATGTAGGAGCCTTCTTTAGATATGAGAATTCTTCTAAATTC
The DNA here is from genome assembly GCA_000404065.3 of Pinus taeda. Lineage (NCBI taxonomy): Eukaryota > Viridiplantae > Streptophyta > Pinopsida > Pinales > Pinaceae > Pinus > Pinus taeda. The sequence continues at coordinate 54,592 of APFE030879118.1, forward strand.
CTAATAGGAACTTCATTTTTATGTTTTTTCATAGAAATACATTTCCAAAGGTGTTAGACTCCTTGGATCCAATGCCACCCAATCTTAGCTCCCAAAAATGCATCTAAAGTTGAAGTATGTCTTAATTTTACTCTTATTATTTGATATTTTATCTCCTTTAGAACCAAGCTATGGATGTTAAAATCCAAATGAAGATGTTGAAAATTGCCAAAAACTCTAATTGGGACTTGGACAGGTGACCCATAAATTCTATTAGACTCCTAACATTAGATCATATCTAAGAGCATCCTTTTGTTATGATCCCATCTATTTAAAATTTTACTCTTTGAAGATCTTTTGTGATAGAGTTTATCTTAGAAAATATCAATGCGATTTTTTCACAAACCATCCAATTTTTGAAGACCATGACTCAATTTATTTCATATAGTGTTCTCATATTTGGTTAAACACACTATTTTTATATTTTGGAACTCATTTATATCACTTGGTTCCTCTTTTCCACCCATGAGTCAAATTCACAATGTGTTTCTAAATGAAGTGATTTGCAAGTTTCCATAAAAGTATGTCTGGGGAGTTAGATGGGAAAACACAGCATTTTGTTAGAGTCCTGATATCCTTCTACTATGATTCCATTATCCATAAATTTATTTATTTGAGGATCTCTATAGATATCATTTTTCTTGGTAAGGATCAATGTAGTTTTTGTTGAAAGGTTCGATTTTGGAAAAGGTTGGTTGAATAATTGTGGGACGATCATGCTAACATTGGCATTTGCCAAAAAAAGCTTACCATATCTTAGGGAAATTGTTTTCTTTATTGATTTTAGTTTTAGTATCCCTAAAATAAATTCATAATGTGTGTATGCATGGCTCTAGGATGCTAATTGCAACTTTGCATAAAAATATGACTTGGACAAAGATTGGAGACACATTGATTGTCTCACTTTGGTAATAGGTTTTTGAGTTTGAGTAGGGTTTGGAGGTGTGATGCTACTTGGTAGACCTCAAGTTTACTCTTTGGAACATGTAATGATGCACAAGTATAACATGGTTTGGGGACACCAGTCATTCATCTCCATTCACAATTTTGGAGGATTTTATTTTCTCTATTCTATGTTCATTACCTCGGAGGAAGCAGGGGATTTATGGTTATGTTTTCCACAAGGGGTATATTCACCTCTAATGAATGGATATTGACATGAGAAATCCAACCATTTTTGTAAATTATATATGTCTCACCTGGATCATGGCAATCGAGGTGTTTCAAAACAGATGCTCAAGGGACGATGCATTGTCCGGGTCGAGAACAAATGATGAGGGGATGTTGCAAATTCTAGTGGCTACAAAGTCTGGTGTATATGGAATGTAGGAGAACCTCAAACAAAAGTCCTATTATGGGTCTCCTTATGTGTGTGTATGATACTAGTTGTGAATCAGTTAGGGCTGACCCTAACCGATGGTGAAACCTAGCTAACCAAAAAATATGGAGAAAAATGGGAGAGTAGAGAAGAGATGGGGGACAAGAAGAGATGGCAGCGGTAGTACAAGGGGAGGAGGGAATTGTGAAGAAGAATAAAAGAAAGGAGAGTGCATGGGGAAGAGAAGGAGGAACTAGGAAGACATCACGAACAGGAAAACAAAAAACTTGGATAAAGTAAGGAATACATTAGCATTATCAGTTACACTAAGATAGGTCTCACCTTCCTGAAACAACATGAGGAAGGATATAACCAAGCCTATAGTGTGACAAGCTAGTTCCATAACTTATGGGTGATTTTATGTTAATAAACCCTCAAAATATTCATCTTCCTTGTTGAATATCGAGTTTGAGGGTTAAACATGTAATTTTCTATCCTATTATATTTTTCTATATATCCATTCTTTGGTTGATTTTGGTGTTTTCTGCATTTGGTAATTGCTAATATTCTACATCAATAAGGTTCTTGTATATTTTAGTATTGGGGTTTTGATGTTTTTATCATTTTGGTGTTGACAAATTTGGTTTCTTTTTCATTTTGGGTGCTCCTATAAATCTTCAACTTCATGAAGGTGCTTCAGTGTTTTACGATTGTGTTTAGGATTTAGGTGTTGATGGATTTCATTGTTTATTCATTTGAACACAACTATATTTCTATTTTGGAAATGGTTTTGAGTTTGGATTATTGGGTTTGTTCTTTTACTATATGGGGGTTACCAAATATTTATGTTGGAAGAGTGACCTAGTTCAACATCATGAGGGTCTTTCTATAGTTTGTGTTCAGGTTGATGCTTTTAGGATTTGGGTGTTAACATATTTCATTGTTTTTGCATCTAGGCACTCCTAAATTTATGGTGTGAAAAAGACTTTGTATTTGTCTCTGGGTTTTACTATATTTTTATGTTAAGAGAGTCATTAGGGTTCCAACTATACGATTTGTTTTTTTAGTAGAAATTTGGAGTGAGATAATTATTGTTTTTCAACAATTGATGTCGGTGTTGTGGCACTATTTTGATATGAGAACTTTGTACAGGAAGGATCATTGCATTTTAGCATCCTTGGGTTGATGTTTTAGCATTATACTGTTTGTACAATTTGTTTTTGAATTGTTTGCATTTGGGTCCTTACACTATTTTGGTATGATAACTTTGTACATGAAGGGTGATCGTGTTTTAGCATCCTTGGATTTATGTTTTAGCATTTCATTGTTTATACAATCTGTGCTTCAAGGGTGATTTGTATTCTTTGGACTGTTTTCTTTTGGCTCCTTGTCTTAGATAGGAGAAAAGGGTTTGCATGATTAGTGGTTGCATGTCCCATAATTAGGGTCCATATATGTGCTTTTGTGTAAGCTTTCCATGGTATACATGGAACTATATTTCATCATTCAACAGTTGGTTTTTCCATGAATTATATAGGTCTAAGGATCATTGGTACCTTTTATTTATGCTCTATTTACCTCCATTGTACTACACTACCATTGCCCATAAGGTTAGTTGTATGGTTTGCAGCTGTTTTTTAGATAGGAAGATGATTTTAGAAGCTATAACCAATGACCAAATTTCTATTGTGGGGATTCTAGAATTGTTTTTTGTGGCTTTTTATAGTTATTTAGAAAGTTGTCTTGGATCATCACCTTTGGGGTTGGTTGTAGGGAATAAAATCAAAATCTTATTTCAAAAAAGTTTATGTTGGTGCTTTTTGCATTTAGAATTTAATTTGTTTCATCACCTCACTTATAAGTTATGAGTAAGCGAGGGATTATTTTGCATTTAAAATTCCTTTTTTGTGACAATTTTCATGTGCCTACAAACATCATCACCAATGGCTACGTGCTTACAATCCCCTACTGGTTTCATTTATTTTAATGTAGGGAGTAAATAATCTCATGTTAAGGGCGAGGGTCATACCAACAGTTTTAAGCCAAAAGACAATTCAAAATACAACCAATTTAAGCCTGAGTCCACAATCGACTGACTGATTTTATGGTTAATCCCATTACAGAGGACAAGTGCATCTGCACTTCTACTCACAAGCACCTAGGGGCCAGAACATGGGGTAACCCTACTGAGAGACAAACTCATGATTCCATGGGTCATGGACAAGCTTGAGGGTGGAGAACATCCATCTCTAGAAACCCTCCTTGATATGCCTATAGGATTTATGTGTTGGAAATTGCCTTTAGTAACCAAATTTCAGAAAAAAAAGGCCCTTATAATATTTTGTAATCAGAGATTGTCTTAATCTTAAGGGGTTCAAAACTCAACAATAGATAGATTCTATGTGTAGCCACTACCCTTGATTATAACCATGAATAATAAACAATGTTGTACAATAGTTGACTTCTTGTCCATCTATTAAACTATCTGATGACCAAGGACACTATGGTATGCCACGATCACAAATAAGATACATAAAATTAATAAAGACATGATGCTTAGTGTTATTAGCTCACAAAAATATAGAAAAGATAGATCAACACCTTAGAATTTAGCCTCTTCAAGGGGCAACCTCCTTTACATTACAGAAATGAACAATTCTTGGATGATTCAAATGACAAAGCCTCCTTTCTATATATAGGAGTCTAAGGGGTCACAATATAACCAAGACGACCTAACAATAATAATATAAAGGCACAAAAATAACAATAAAGGGATTCTATGGGGCACAATAATAACAATATGGGGACAATAGGGGCACAACAATAGCAATAAGGGATACAATGACAATAGTAATGGTGGAATCACTAGTATTATGGGGACCTAACATGCCCCT
>APFE030879119.1:0-11214 GCA_000404065.3 Pinus taeda
AAATACGTGCCAATATCCTTCCGGGATTTCTAGGAGGGTGTTCCTAGGTTGGGGGGGAACGGACTTGGCAGGGGTTGGTTTAACAACACTTCCCTTATCTAGAATTTCTACAACTGGAATTTCTGCTTGAGGGAATGGTGTGCCCTCAATATTAATTCTAGCTGCACTCTCCTTATCTGGACTGTTTATCAGTTGAATTACCCTAGAAGGAGACCTTGGTTCCTTTATTTCCCCTGTTTCCCCTTCTCCTTCACAAAGGTTACTTAAGTTCCCTTCCTGCAGCCTTTCTGTCACAGAATTTTCAATTTCTTGATAGTCCTGTTCATTAGTCTGGCTGTGGATCTCAGCAAAGGCTCCAGATGGTGATGTTGTAGCCTGAAGGGAACTGGTAGGCTGCTTAGAATTATCTCTTTTAAAACCTACCGACGACTGAGATTCAGTCTTCTTATAGATTTTGTCTATAAAGGTTGTTCTACCAAGGGTCACCGGCCCTTTGGCTTTAGCTGGGGGTTTGATATTCTTTTCTATCTCTTTCTTCTTAGTCATACACTCTGGAAAAACTATCAAATCCTATCAACCAACAATTCTGCTGAGAGGGCGGACTGTGGAGCAGGGCTTTTGCATGCTCCGTACGCAGGTTCTTACCTTCCGTTTTTAAAATCCAACTCCCTCCTGGCAGATTTGCGCACTACTTGTAAAGGACAAATGGCTATTACCCCTCCCCGGCAACGGCGCCAAAATGTAGAGCTATAACTAGGGTCTCTCACACCACCAATTATTCCACATTATTAAGTCAATCCGGGATCGCTTTGTTCTTTCAAGGAGTAACTCAATCCGAGGCTGTTTTGCCCAAGTAATGCTCGGTAGTATAGCGCTCTAATGAATTGAAAGGAAACAGACACTAAACTGTAACTGAATCAACTCGAAAGTAAAACCACACAAATCAATTTGATCAGTCAAGGGTACGGAACCAATAACCCTTCCCTTTAGAAACTGATAAAGAAGGAAATCAAAGCATGGGCTTGTAGATCTGGGAGCCAGGTAGCGTCTTGCTGGGCTCACAACAGTCTTAGGCCTGCTATCACGCAAAAGCAACAAAGGCAGATAAGCGAAAGCAAATGGAACAGCAATTCTGAAATGGAACAGCAGGAAGTAAATGGAACAGCATAGGTAAATGGAACAGCAAACAGGAAACGTCAATCATATGGAACAGCAAACTCAATTGGAACAGCTAACAGGAAACGTCAATCATATGGAACAGCAAACTTAATGGAACAGCAAACTTAACTGAAGGCACACATTCTAAGCTATTACAACAATCCGAGGGTAATGTATGATGTGACTATTGCTGAACAGAGTGATATTGTCTTCAAGTCCCGCAAACACTTATTTTAGATGAATCCAATAATAATACCAGTCATACTAATACCAGGATGCAATTCAAATAGATTCACTTTATATAGCACAGAGACATGAGTTAAGGAACTTATTCAGATTCAGAGATTAATTAAGAAGCATAGTCTATCATGTGAAATATATATCAGATTGCTGAAACAAAGGAAATAATCAAACCACACTAATCACGGTATGATACAACAGCGAGTGACCGTCGGAGCTGGGCCCTTGGCTACCAATGGTGCACCGCTTGAAGCTACCTCAGATGTAGAAACGAAGTGAACACAAAGTCTCTTATATTGATGGCATTAAAGAAGGTATACAAAATCAAGTCTTCAGCAAAACTTAATGCTCAAAGCCCTGTTCTGAATCATGAAATTACAATGATATATATATCCCTCACGCTCAATGGCGTGGTATATTTATATAACAGAAATGACGGAGATATCTAAATACAAAATATAAGCTAAAGCAGCGATCCCTCAGGATCAGAGATCCTGAGGGATTCACTAATCGTTCAGTTCTTCTCATTCCTTTCTTGCATTCTCCGTCTTGGCGTCCACGTTCTTTTCCTGGATCATTCGGCTCTAATTTTACTTGATCGCGTCCGCATCCGGTTCCCTAGCGAGGGGACAGCAGTTGCTTTCCCTTTGCTTCTTGTTTCTGCTCGATGATCCCCTGTTTCCGCGTCCTTCTGCATAGAAAACATCGATTATTGGTGATTGAGCTTCGTTTGTCCATTTTCACACAATTTATCAAAACCCTTTTATTCTTTATACTTATAATGCAGAAAAGGTTAGGAAACTTATTAGAAAACCACTAGATTACTATTCAAAAACCATACCTTTCAAGCGCTCCACACAAATAGACTAACTGACAAAAAGCATACCTTTGAACTAGTCGTATTTAGTCTAACTGACAAATAGACTAATGTTGAGTGGTGTGAATTAGCTATTAATTAATTCACTAATTATTAACTCATAAAGCAACTAAAAATACATCAGTTAACTCAGTGCATGGAGAGTTTAGTGGAGACAAGTGTTAGAGGTGGGTGAAAGGGTGAGTTGTGATTATCAGTTGTGCATGAGACTTGCACAATCAATGGATTGAGTATTTCCAATGAGGATTGCATGTTTCAGCCAAGTGAAATATGTGTTTGGAATTCCATTCAAGTGGTATTCTCATACAGGATTGCGCAGAAGAGGCAGGCAGGCACCAGCAAGAGATTTGAGCCAGTGATTGATTCAGATCTGAGCTAGTTTGTGTGTAACAGGTGGAGAGAGTACTGAGTACTTGGGAGGAGTATTGTATTGTGTATTGTTACATGTTCTAAATCAATATAATATATAGATAGTTTGGGGTTTTTAGTGAGATGCTTTCCCCAGTGATATACTGTGTTGATATGTGAGATTGATGCTTCTATGTGTGCATGTTATTGTTTCCAATTCTGCAAATTGATGATCATAACATAGAGGAGGTTATGTATTATGCATGTATTCCGCAAATATGTATAATCAGAATAATCTCTCTGAATAAGTGTCATATTATTCAAAATTTCTACAACAGTGCTCTAGCTCTATTACCTCCACCACCTACCCAACAAGAACTCCTACACTCTGCTCCACCCAAGCAACCCAAAATGCATGCCCAACCAAATCCAAACCCAAACAATAGGTAGTCTCAACAAGTGTACAGTGGAGAGACATCATACCCAGCTTATGTTGTACAAAATCCAAGAGATCAACGTAAGATCTGGGAGAATTCTCTCAAATAACCAACCTCCCTCTACACATAAGGAGGTTGAGGAAGAAAGAGAGGAAAGAAACCTGAATGTAAATCCACCCTTTCCTGAGAGATTAGCCTAACCACTCCAACCTACCCAAGAAGTAACTGAATTTCTAAGAGAATTGAAAAATCTACGTGTAAAGATTCCCATTCTCCAGGCAATCAAAGATGTTCCCATTTACAATAATTTGATTAAGGATAAATGCTTCAAGCATCCAGGAAGAAGAGAAAGGGATTCTCCCTACCATTAATGTCATTGGGAAGTTGTTTGACTTAATGCTAGGGAAGGCAATATGTCCAAAATATTTGGAACCTAGAAGCCTTGTAGTAGATGTGCACATCAATGGCACCATTGTCCTACACACTTTGATTGATCTTGGAGCTGCCATTAATCTGATGACCAAGGACACCATGCTCAAGCTCAACCACCAAGGGTCATTGAGGAAGACCACAACAGTTTTGCAACTGGTAGACCATTCCACAGTCACCCCTGAGGGAATTTTAGAGGATGTGATATTCTCCATTGACTCCTTGGAGTACCCTACAGATTTTCTAGTTCTCCGACCTAAGGCTAAGATTAATGGTTACCCTCACATCATTGGAAGACCATGGTTGGCCACACCCGATGCTTATATTAGCTATAGAGTTGGGAATATGACCATCACGAATGGGCATATGACCAAAAAGTCAGTCCTATACCTTCCTGCTCAACGTTCTATAGAGCATGATTTACCTTTATGTTTGGAGGAGGAGGAAAAAGATGGGGTTTATTCAACCCAACTTTATGCTTTGGAAGCAACCATAAGAAGAGGAAAAGAAGATGAGGATGACTTAATTGAACACCTGCTCCAAATTCCAACTCCTTGCTCATTACCATTAGACGAAGAAGTAAGGGAAACCCAGAAAAATCATCTAATTGACTTATGATTGGTCAATTCCAACCCACTCCCTATTAAAACCATAGAATTTGGCCCAGAGAAAACTTTGAAAGTTAATCCATCTCTTTTGGCTCTTGAAGAGGGAAAGTTATGCCCATGTCGAGAGAAAACCTAGAAGCCTTCACTTAGAATTACAAGGAAATGAAGGGAGTAAACCCCTTAGTGTGTTCTCACCACATATACATAAAAGAAGGTTGCAAGCCAATTCAACAACCACAAAGGAGGATGAATCCAGCTCTTAAATATATAGTCAAAGAAGGACTGCAAAAACTGCTTGATGTATGACTCATTTACCCTATCTCTGACAGTAAGTGGGTATCTCCTTTAGTGTTAGCTCCCAAGAAAAATGGTAAGTGGAGGATTTGTGTTGATTACAGGGAGTTGAACGAAGCCACAAAGAAGGATCAGTTTCCCCTACCCTTCATTGACTAAGTGCTATATGGCCTACCAGGGAAGAAGTTTTTCTCTTTCATAGATGGATTCGGTGGGTACAACCAAATCCAAATCTACCCAGAAGACCACGATAAGACCACATTCACCTGTCCTTGGGGTAATTTTTCCTATAGTGTCCTTCCTCTTAGCTTGTGCAATGCTCCTGCTACTTTTGAGAGAGAACTCTTGAGTATCTTTACTGAATTAGTACATGATGCGGTGGAAATCTATATGGATGATTTTACACTTTATGGCTGTGATTTTCAACAAGCCCTGATTAACGTAGGAAAAGTATTGTACAAATGCATTGAAATGAACTTGTCTCTTAGTCCAGAAAAATGTGAATTCTTAATGACTTAAGGGACCATGCTAGGTCATTCAATATCTCAGAAAGGACTGCACATGGACCCGAACAAAATAGCAATCATCTAAAGGGTCCCACCTCCACAAAATCATAGGGATGTTAGGAGTTTCTTGCGGTTAGCTCGATACGATAGAAGGTTCATAAAGGACTTCAGCAAGTTGGCCTCTCCTTTGTTTGGGCTGTTGGCAAAAGATTATGAGTTTATATGGTCACAGAGTTGTTAAGAGGCCTTATACATTCTAAAGGGTAAGTTATCCACTATACCAATTCTTCGAGGCCCAAACTGGGCCCCCCCTTTTCATATTCATCTTAATGCCTCAAACAAAGCCATGGGAGCAACCTTAGACCGGGTAGAGGAGAAATTGTCCTATTCCATCTATTTTATCAGTAAGAACCTATCAAAGGCTCGGTTAAATTATACTGTGACCGAAAAGGAACTCCTGGTTGTTGTGCATTCCTTAAGAAAATTTAGGCATTACATTACACGTTATCAAACATTTGTGCATACTAACCATGTTACAATCAAATATTTAATGAAAAACCAGATGTAAATGTTGGAATTATAAGATGGTTGATTTTATTACAACAGTTTGATCTAACTCTTGTTGATAAGCCTAGTAAGAAAAATGTTGTTACAGACTTTCTATCTATGATGAATCTGACTGCAGGTGAAGAAGGAATAATGGATGACCAGTTACCAGATGAGAATTTGTTTTCTATTTTAGTTCTCTCCCCATGGTTTGCTGATATAGAAAACTATTTGGTATCAACATAGTTCCCACCACTTGCCCTCCAGAAAAGAGAAAGATACTGAGGAAAAGCGCCCCCCTTCACCTAGATTGGGGGCAATCTTTTCAATCTTGGCCTAGATCAAATCTTGAGAAGGTGTGTAAGGGAAGACAAAGTTTTTGCAATCCCTCTGACCTGTCGTGATGGGTCTTGTAGAGGTCACTTTGCGGAAAGAGGATAGCATTAAAAGTGTTACAAGTAGGCGATTATTGCCCCAGTCTTCATCAGGATGTGAAGAAGTACATTACTTAGTGTGATCGATGCCAGAGAATTCAAAAACCTACTCCAAGAGATGAAATTCCCCTATAAACTCAAGTGACTTTTGAGCAATTTGACAAGTGGGGCATGGAGTTCATTGGGCATATCAACCCTCCTTAAAAAAAAAAAAAGATACATTATTGTGTGCATTGATTATTTGACTAAGTCGGCTGAAACCAAGGTGATTAAGGCAAAAATAGAAGAGAAGGTGGCCGAGTTCCTAAGGGAGAATGTATTCTACAAATTTGAATACCCTGGAGAGCTCGTCACGGACCAAGGCAACTAGTTTACATCCAACATGATTGAAGAACTGCTCAACCAACACAAAATCAAGCATAGAACCTCCACTCCTTATCATCCACAATCTATTGGGAAAGTGGAGGTGAACAACAGGGTACTAGAGAGCATATTAACCAAGGTAGTGAGCAGAAGTAGGAAGGATTGGGTAGAAATACTATTTGAGGCCACGTGGGCCTATAATACAACATGGAAGACCACCACTAGATTTACACCATATGAGTTGGTCTATGGGAAAAAGGCTTTTATGTCCATTGAGTTTGAATATAACACATTGAGAATGGCAGCCCAACTAGATTTGGATCTCAATCATGCATAGAAAGAAAGATTTTTCCAATTGAATGGCTTGCATGAATTCAGAATCTAAGCCCCAAAACATAGAGAGATAGTTCAGCTTTAGAGGAATATTTGGCATGATAGACATATTAAGGAGAAGCAATTTCAAGAGGGCGATTGGGCATTATTATATGATTCGAGGTATAAAGACTTCAAGGGAAATATAAGGACAAGATGGCACGGACCTTATGTGGTGGAAAGATGTCATGATAATGGTTTAGTGCAAATCAGAGCTATAGATGAAGAATCCATTCCATTGCTTGTTAATGGACACCAATTGAAAATGTACAAGAGACCTATCTGAAAACAAGAGTTTATTAACAATATCAATCAGAGAGTGATGATGGTGGAGAAATTTCCAGCTCCTCCCTCATCAGGTCAGTTAAAAAGGAAAAAATTAAAAAAGAATAACGATTCAAGTGAAAACCTCCATGAGGCGCTTGAGTCACATCTTTGGGTTGAAAACCTCTTGAGGCAACCAAATGATGAAAAAAGAAAAAAAGAAGATCCCTCCATGAAAACCTTCCTTGAGGTGCCCAAGGCAAACATGTAGGGTGAAAACCTCTCTGAGGTAGCCTAGGTGTTTTTCAAAAAAATAAAAAGAGAGAAAAATGACATAATTGTTATTTGCAGGTAGGCGAGAAATATAATCAAGGAGCAAAGAGAAGATCCAAAGGGAACCCTGCCTCACATATATTTATCTCCTCCACTTCTTACCATGCATCCCTCCGTCAATTCCATTGTTTTTTCACTTCATTGCTTCAATTCAAGTGAAGACTGTGTTTTCTACAAGATCGCCTGTATTCCTACAGGATACCCAGAAAACCTACAGGAAGAAATCCAAGGGTAAATGGTAGGTTGTTTAGGTCCTGTAGGAGCCTATCCCACAGAATGTGAATTATCAGTGATAGGTCTTCACTAAGATGATCTAGACAATGGACAATAGATAACAGCTAGCACAGGAGGAAGAACAATGACCATGCAATAAATAAACAATGCAACACATCTGATCTTCAACAATTGCAACATGGCATTGAGACCACAGGTAAGTATCCCGCTCACTCACTTATATGCATAATTTGATCAGAAGTTGTAAAGGTTATGAGGTAGTTGGTTTAAAAGTGAAAAGGTATTCAGTTAACTTGTCCACCTTCGTTCAGTCATCACATACAAAACTAGGTATCCTCTCACACATGGTCGCAGTCAACTCAAAGATAGAGGAGTAGTAGGACAAGAAGTGGTTAACGACGAATCTACAAGGTGGGAGCTGATTATGAGGAGTTGGAAACAAAATATCGTTTGCATGCATTCATGCATTCCACCTCCTTGAAACTCCCTCACTCAAGTCGCTCGATAACTCTGGCCACCCACCGGAAGTAAGGAACCATTGTTCTGAAAGAGAATTTCTACAAGAGCATGCATAGGAATTCCTAGAGGAACAATCTATAGGAGCAGCCTACAAGATACACATAGGTAGTCTATAGGATAGGAAGAGAAGGGTTCAAGATGGAATATCACGAGATTGTCCACTGCCACCATTCTAAGGAGGTAGGATCTAAAAATTCATCCCCATTTACAAGCAAATGAAATAGAAATGCTTTAAAAGCTAGTGGATATAATGATCCAGGTGGATGTTGGTGGCCACCCACCTATCCCATTTGGACCCCTGCAACTGTCTCTTTCAGTTTTTCAGTTTCCGTAATTGTAGCACAATTTACTATTTTTAGCAGTTTTTTCAGGTCCTGAACTTCCGAAGTCGTTTTGAGGCCCTAAACGACGTTTTTTGGGAAATCTGGGGGCAACATAGGTCCATCGACTGATTTTTCCCTTCCCAAAGTGGTAGTTCTTGGATAGATCTTTCTAACGAGCTATCATACGCGTCGAACAGAGATCGTATGCCAAAGTTACGACCCCGGGAAATTGATGTACCAATTTACCCAAAACGGCGCCGACAATTTAGCGTTTCATCTTCTGGGGTTAGGTTTTGGAATGTGAAGGGTTTTACATTGTTTTTCAACAATAAATAGGCCTTCGAGCCTAATTGTAACACAGTTCAGAACAGTTCAGAGGCATGTAGCCACACATCTCTTCTCAGAGATAAGCTGCCATCGCCCTAGCTGGTTTATTTCCATTTCTGGTAGTAAGCATATTTCAGTATTTTCCATTAATGAAATGAAGTATTATTTCCGCTGCATCTTTGTGTATATGGTTATCTCTGTATTTAATTTCCTTCCTGTTTAAATCCGGATCAGTGGTATCAGAGCGGTCTGCTTTTTCTCTGTTTTTCTTTGGATCTCCCCAATGAGGTCGGGAGTAGTTAGGGCTTGAACTGGTCGAACCGTTGCAAGACCAGCCTCACAAATCCCGATGGCCTCCCATGGCGGATGAGAAGAAAGACGAGGGGCCAGGAGATCCTATCAAAATCTTGCTCGAAGAAGCCCTCGAGTGGCAAAGGAACGCGATGATGGATAGCTTTGCGCAGATCCTTCAGTGGCTACCCAGAGGTGACGCATCAGCTTCTAGCAACTACTCTGGAAACGCCACACCCTTTAAGGTACAAGTCAATTTTGAAATCCCCATATTCGAGGGTCAAATAGACATAGATGCGGTAGATAAATGGTTAAATCTGCTAGATGGGTATTTTTCTGTTCATGAATTTTCAAGTCGGGAAAAGATTGTTTTCGCTCTTCTCAAAGCAGCCCCCCATGTCAAGGACTGGTGGAGAACCTACTGTAAGCAGAAGGATGAAAGTACAGGCTCACTATTTTCAGCCACACCCACTTGGGATTCATTCCAAGATGCCATCAAGGAGCAGTACTACCCTGTCAAAATCTATGAGGACAAATACATCAAATGGACCACATTGTAGCAGGGACGAAACCAAGATGTGCCAGAGTTCACAAACATTTTTCATACCCTTCGCACACAGTTGGGTATCAAAGATTCTGAGCTGCATCTGGTACTCAAATACCACGACTGCCGACACAGATACATCCAGGAAGAGATGGAGTTCCTGAACATCTCCTCGCTTGGCACGACATACCGATACGCTGTCAGAATCGAGCAAAAGTTCAAACAGAAGAAGCGAGACTTTGGGTCTTCAAATTCGAAGCCCAAAGGACAAAGCCAAGGTGGGGTGACCCAAGGCAACCCGTCGAAGCCGCAAGAATATAACAACAACATGAAGCCGAAGAAGGACACAGGAAAGTGGTGTGAGTTCCACAAGAGTCCCACTCATAACACAAGTGAGTGTCGGACCAAGCAATCGCTGGTGGCTGAGTTGAAGGCTTCCGAATCAGATACATGTTCTAAACCGGAGCCAGAACCCGACAAGGGGAATGGAAAAGGGAAAGAGATCATTGATGCGGATCCTAGCGCCACTGTTGCCACCACCAAGATCCAAAATAATGAACCCGAAGAGCCATAGGAGGGGGAACGTCTCTTCCACTCACAGATGTGGGTGAAGGGTTTGCCGCTGCAATTCATTGTCGACAGTGGCAGTGAAAAGAACCTTATTTCAACAGAGGTCGTGAATCGGTTGGGCCTATCGACTACACCACACCCGCAGCCATACAGTATCAGGTGGCTTCATGAAGGACGAGATCTCAAAGTTCGCTAGCAGTACCGCCTTCCCTACAACATCAAACCATTCACAAACGAGGTATTGTGTGATGTTACACCTCTGGATGTTTGTGATGTATTATTAGGCCAGCCATACTTTCGGAGGCGACATGCTGTGTATTAATCAAGGCCTCGCGTTGTCATTATTTCTTTGAATAATTCATTATACAGGACATCGGAGGTAGCCACACCTACCGCCACGTCTTTAATCACTGCTAAGAATGGCAGCAAGCTCATCTCCCAGAATAGGAAATTCATTTTCTGTCTGGTTCGCTCCGAAAGTAAGGGGAAGTTCGTTACTACATCCATGACCCCCACCAAGGGATCCTCCATGCAGCAGCAGCAACAGAGGTATACAGTCATGACAGAACACAGGAACAACTTCTCGTCACCCACAGGGGTACCACAAAAGTTTCAGGTGGGCGACAAAGTCTGGTTGCATCGACAAAAAGAACGCCTTCCAAGAGCCCATCAGAAGCTCAGACCACTTCAACATGGTCCTTACAGTAGTACGAAGCCTATGGGGAACAATCCTTTCGAGCAAAACATTCCTCCATTCCTTCGCCTGCACCAAGTGTTCAATGTGGATCATCGTCGACCATGCTTCCCACCATTACTGGACACATCAGAGATTGCAGGACAAGCTCAGCAGATGCAGGAACTCAACGCAATGGGGACCATTGATTCCTAAGGGGGGAGGAATGATCCAGGTGGATGTTGGTGGCCACCCACCTATCCCATTTGGACCCCCGCAACTGTCACTTTCAGTTTTTCAGTTTCCGTAATTGTAGCACAATTTACTATTTTTAGCAGTTTTTTTCGGGTCCTGAACTTCCGGAGCCGTTTTGAGGCCCTAAACGACGTTTGTTGGGAATTCTGGGGACAACATGGGTCCATGGACCGATGTTGCCCTTCCCAAAGTGGTATTTCTCGGATAGATCTTTCTAACGAGCTATCATACGCGTCAAACAAAGATCGTATGCCAAAGTTACGACCCCG
>APFE030879119.1:11234-26404 GCA_000404065.3 Pinus taeda
GAAGTTGATGTACCAACTTACCCCCAAACGGGGCCCACAGTTTGGTGTTTCATCTCCTAGGGTTAGGTTTTGGAATGTGAAGGGTTTTCCATTGTTTCTCAACAATAAATAGGCCTTCGAGCCTCATTTTAACACAGTTCAGAATAGTTCAGAGGCATGTAACCACACATCTCTTCGCAGAGATAAGCTACCATTGCCTTAGCTGGTTTATTTCCATTTCTGGTTGTAAGCATATTTCAGTATTTTCCATTAATGAAATGAAGTATTATTTCCACTGCATCTTTGTGTATATGGTTATCTCTGTATTTTATAGCCTTCCTATTTAAATCCGGATCATATAACAACTGTGGGAGGTGAAGTACATACACACAAAACTCTTTTTTCTCATGAATTTAAAATTTTTGCGTCAAACCTCTTATTTCCTCCTCAAGACTCACAAGCAAGATGACAAGAGGGTTTAATAGGAGAGAACCCACAAACACTGTGAGGATACAACAACACCCCCAAGTGCTTGAAATCTTTATAAGACACGAATGGATGGGGTTTTTTTAAAAATTCACAGGGTATGATGATGAGGTGGCTCAAGAATTTTCTCATTCCCTCACTACACACAATAGAATCCATGCGACTATTATAGTTACAGGTCTCACTATAGATATCACCAGAGAGCTGATCAGTAGGGTCACCACACTTGCGCTAGGAATTCCATGGAGAAAAGTAGAAAACGTAGATAATCAGGTGACAAAAAGGAAATTCCTTTTAGAAGGTTAAGAACCCACAAAGGATAAATATGGAGTAACGACGAACAGTTTGCCATACCCATGGCATGAGGTAGGTTACCAACTCATCAAATATATCTCATGTGAGGGTAGATACTATGTTTTTTATGGCTACCATTTTAGGATGCTTGAAGAATTAAGATTTTGGGTAGAAACACTAGTTCACCAAAGACTCAACATACCCTATTTCTTGATGCAATAACTCATAGACTCCAGCAACAAAGTAAAGGAAGGAAATTCCCAACAATTGTCTCACCATGGGTTGATCATGATCCTCATTGAGGATGCCCTCCAAAACATTAGGATCCCTATAACATGGTAAATCTTCAGAGACTTACTAGCAAAGGATGACATCAAAACCCTCACCTATGATGTTAGTCATTCTCTCAGTGACGAGGAGGCAAAACAAGAAGAATAATATACCGAGCTAGATGGGGCTGAGATGGATGAGGAAGAGACTAATATAGAGGAAGATGATGAAGAAGAAGAGGAGGATGATGCTAAAATAAAGGAGGAAACAAAGGAAGAAATTGATGGAGATGATAAATAACAGCAAGAGGAAGAAGATAAGAAAAACAAAGAGCTAAGTGGCTTAAGGGATATAGAAGAAATAATAAGAGATCAAATTTAGAGGGAAAATGCATGGCTGAGGAGATAGCTATAGGAAAGGGAAAACCAACTAGCATGTATGGCCAGCCTCTCCTTGGAGGCCATCTAGTGTAGTATGCCAACTAAATCCTATGCTCTTTACCTCAAAGAAAAATGGTTGTAAATTCACATTAAAACACTAGCACAAAGGGGTACCATGCCATTTCAGGACTACATGCAGTTTATTTATCATTGGGATGAAAGTACACTAGAGGATAGGGCAAAAATGGCTGAATTTTACTTACACAACATGGCCCTCAAAGACATGAATATTTTGGATCCTAATCCCAACCTAGGAGATCTACAATTAATGTCTTTGGCATCATGGATGAACCATGAGGAGTCAAGGCCTGCAGAGATGAAAAGGATATTGGCCAGAGAGAATAATGTACCTTTTTTTATCAAAGCTGAAAAATAAAATCCCATGGCCCTAATCAGCAACCATAATCTAATTGCAAATTATCCTCAGCTGGCACCTAGATATCTTTCTACCAAAGAGCAAGAAATTTCACATTTTGAGGATATGTTTAGGCTGCTAGGAGAATATAATATACATGCCTATTCAAGGAGATGGAACACCTTGCCACACAACTTGAAGAAAAGAGAATATCACTCCACTCAGAGGTTAAGAGAGGCACTCAATAGGACACCTATGTATAAGAAATCAATGCAAAGGTTGAAGGTCAATTGGATAGACCTAACAATCAGTCCACCACTACTCCTAGGGATTCTAGAAGGGAGAACAAAAGAAGAGAAAAAAGGGAAGTGGGAAGAAGTAGAAAGGAAAGAAGGCTTCTATGAACAATAAAAAGAGACCAAAATAGAAGCATGGGATGTCAGACAGGCTACCAAAGCCATGAAGGACATGGACATTGATTAAGTTGATCAGAGGATGAAAAATAATTTCAGTAGGGGGGTGATGATGAACCTCATCATTGGGTAATTATATGGGCCTTAATTCACCTCCTAGCTTAGTCAAAAAAACTATTTTCACAACTTATTGCATACTTTTGGTCATATTTTGTTTACGAGATGAGTTAGAGTTGGATATTTTTCTTTGTTGTCTAATGTGCATTTAATGCAGGATTAAAGGATAAAAACAAGGCATTTTGGAAAATATCTTGGTCAAAATTTGAATGGGAAAATGGAAAGAAATTATAGGATGGAAATCCTCCTCATTTACTACCCATCCATTCAAATATTCCTCCATAAGCTTGGAGTGAAAATAGCCAAATCATGAGGACTATAAGGCAGCCAAGCAAGTGGAAGTCAAAGCACTAGTTTACCTCTAGTTTGGGAGCCGAGACTCCATAATATTAAGGAAGTCAACGGAGACATCGGAAATATAAGTAGAGAGGCCTAGGACCTCAGTAGGATTCAGACTTTTGATTGTAAAAATTTACTCTATTTTCGAGTTGCAAGACTTGCGACAGTTTTTGATGTAATCCATTATTTTGACAATAAGAATGAGTTTTATTTCAAGCTAGCACTGAGTTAACTCAGAGGGCTAAATCTCTTGGATTAGGGCCCAACCCTAGCAACTAAGGATCCTCTTTATTCTATATGTATGCTAGCATATATTCATGGTTTAATTGTTCATTTTCTTAAGTATCTACATTTTCATTACAGCAGTGTAGCATAGATTCATGGTTCAATCGTTGATTTGCTTAAGTAGCTACATTTCCAATACAATAATGTAGTGTAGATTGGTTGTGTTTTAGTTTGCTTCCATTTGTGCCTTCTTTCAATTAGTAGGCTAGCTAGGAGTTCTTGCATGAAGTTTTTTTTGTTGATTGAGTACAAGGTTCATTTCATTGTCGTCTTTTTCCATCACTTTTTGCTCGTATTCTCGTTTCCTTCAGCACGAAATGTTGAATCGGAAGCTAAAAAAACACGTCTTCATCCAATTATACCCATAGATTTCCCTTCACAACAAACCTAACCAACCACCATGAACCGCATGTTATAAAGCTTCTTCATATTCATTTCAACGTTTGACTTTATGCACTCCAAATCTCCATCATCGATCTGTCTAGCTTGATCCAACGACTATCGCGTTGTCTCAATACTTTAGGCACTCCAAATTTCCATCACCAATCTATCTAGATTCATACAATAGTTATCACACAATCTCATGCGGATTCTTGGACAACCAATATCTGATCGAGAGCACGTAAGAAGAGTGGTTTTCTCGTGCTACGTGTCACCCAGATAGGCTAATCACATAAAAGTTTGGAATTCCGCTTATTGCTTTGAGGGCATGCGAGAAACTACTTACTGCTTATGAAGATTGCTTCATCATTCCGTACATTATTTTACCCTTTTGTTGCCTCGTGACTTCACATTATAATATCCACCATCAATCTGCCTCACTTGATCTGATAGTTATCGTGTCACCCACTCGCCAACTAACTTGGTCGATCTCGACAGTTGATCAATGCCGTCTAATCTGAAGGCTATCGCAAAATCTTGTGTGGATTCTTGCACAACCGAGAGCACACAAGAAAAGTGGTTTTATCATGCTACATTTCATTCACTTAGGATAATTGCATAAAATTTAGGAATTCCACTTACATCTTTGAAGGTGCACGAGAAACAGCATACCACCAACAAAACCCGCTGTATCATTCAACACGTTTTTTTCCCTCCTGTTGCTACATGACTTAATGTGATCCATCTATCTATTGACTTGATCTCCCACAATAATATCTTTGCCATTCATCTTCCGTTAATCCTACTCATGCATCTATTCACTTGATCCCCTGCGATAAGATCTTCGTCATTCATCTCTCGTTAACCCTCTTCATCCATCTATTCACATAATATCTCACGATAAGATATCCTCTGCTCATATTTTGTTAATATTATTCTCGATTGATCCAATGGTTCCTATGCACTGTTCTGTCATTATGTCCTCCTTTCACTGATTTCAACGTTCGCTTGCTCTTTCGCTTGACTCCTTGCATGCTTGATTTTACCAAAAAAAAAAAACATATTTAGTTTAGTTTCTTTTCATACACATTAGTTTGGTTTGATGTTCTTTACTTCTATAACTTAGATAGCAACATTATGTTAGTGTTGATTTAGCAATTTTTCTTAGCATAATTGTTTAAATGGTTAATTAGGATATGGTGTGATTTAGCATTACATGTTGGTTTCTTCATTATTGCAGTAGAGTAGCTCTCTTAGAATATATTTGCTCTTCTTCCATCAAAGAATAAAGCTTCTTCTAACTCTATAGAAGTCTGGATTGGAACCCCTGGGGTCTCTCACTAGATGAGCAGTGACAACAGGAAGGACCTTCACTTATACTTGTGCATATAGCACTATCACCTCCAAGTTTGTACGGACCCTGGGTTGAGAAGTAAAGCTGGTAGCCTAGGAGTGGCAACATACTTGCTGCAATGCTGATGCTCATCAAGTTCCATAAGTGCTCCACTCACAACACAAGTGAGTGGTGGGCCAAGCAGTCAGTGGTGGAAAATCTAAAGGCCTCCACCTAAGACATATGTTCCAACTCTGAATTAGAACCCAATAAGGGGAATGAAAAAGGGAAGCAGATCATTGATATGGATCTGAGTGCCATTGTGACCACCACCAAGATCCAAAATATTTAGACTGAAGATCCAGAGGAGGGGGAACACCTCTTCCACTTACAGATGTGGGTGAATGGTTCTCTGCTATAGTTCATGGTCGATAGTGGGAGGGAAAATAACCTGCTTTCAGTAGAGGTCGTGAAGTAGTTTGATCTAAAGAATACAACACATCCATAGTTGTACAACATCGGGTGGCTTCACCAAGGATGAGATCTCTATGGCAGCCAACAATGTCGCCTCCCATACAACATCAAGTCCTTTATAGATGAGGTATTGTTTGATGTTTATCCTCTTGAAGTTTGTGAGCTATTATTAAGAAAACCAAACCTATCAAAGAAACATGTTGTACATGACTCTAGACCTTGCTTTGTGATTATTACTTTGGCATGTAATATGTAAAGGATACCTGAGGTAGCCTCGCCTACCACAATTTCTTTGATCACTGCAAAGCAATGCAGTAAGATCATTTCCCAAACCAAGAACTTTTTCTCATTATGGTTTGCCCTGAGGGAAAGAAGAAGGGGTTGGAAACGACTACCAAGAAGGGCTCCTCTACACATAAACAACACATGGATAAGGTCGTGGAGGAGTACATGGATATTTTTGCCTCACCTACAGGGATACCTCTGCATTGTCATTTCAAACACTCCATCGATCTGACCCTGGGCATGGTGCTATCTAATGGACCAATATATCGATGCTCTATTCTGGAGAACAATGAGGTCGAGAGTCAAATTTAAGAACTATTGTAGAAATGGAACATCAATCCATGTTGATCATCTCGTGGGAGCCCAACTGCATTGGTATAGAACAAGGATTGGACCTGGAGACTTTGTATTGACTATTGAGTGCTGAGTAAGATTACAACCCAGAATAGGTACCTAATCTAGTGGACTGACGACCTTCTAGACCACCTGAAGGGGGGAAAATATTTTAGCAAGATTTACTTGAAGTTCGATTATCACAAGGTGCATACCGAACCATCCAATGTGTGGAGGATTGCATTCAAATCCAACGAGGGCCTATTTGAATGGTTGGTCATATCGTTCGGATTAACGAATTCCCCTGCAACCTTCATGAGATTGATGGATGACATATTTTGACCCTTCACCAGTGCATTCGTGGTGGTGTATTTAGATGACATATTGATCTTCATTCAGAGTTTTCAATAGCACCTCCACCATATTCAACAGGTCCTTCAAACCCTACGACAACACACGTTGTGTGCTAACTTGGAGAAACGCACTTTTGGCCTGATCCTTGTTCAATATTTGTGGTGCATCCTTAATGAGAAGGGTGTACATGTGGACCCAACCAAGATACAATTCATTTGGGATTGGCTATCCCGAACCACTGTAACATATCTCCAAAACTTTTTGGGTCTTGGCAATTTCTACTACAGGTTTGTGTTGGGTTTCTCTCATATCACTTGGCTTTTAAGTCAAGTCACTAAGGGTGGAGTGAGAGAAAATATTTTTTGGTCCTAAACCTAACAACATGCTTTTTCTGACATGAAGCATTGCCTCTACTCTGCATATGTGCTCACATTACCAGACCTGCAACAACCATTTGATATTGAGACAGATGCCTCTAACTATGCTATTGGTGTGGTTCTTACGTAACAAGGGCATCAAATGGCTTATCACATTGAGACACTTTCATACACTACAAGGAAAAAGGACATTGGTGAGGGGTGAAAAATGTCACCATAAGGTCATTGGTGACGGTCAAAAGAGCATTCTTCACCAAAAACTGAATGTCACTAAAGGTCACGTCACCAAAAGTATAGTTGTTGTAGTGACATATGAATTCTATCAACAATAATGATTTATAATGACGGATAATGACCATCACCATTTCATATGAGCAATGGTGATGGACCATAGCCTCCGTCACCAAAACCTGAATATCACCAAAGGTGGCGTCACCAAAAGTATAGGTGTTGTAGTGACATCCAAAGTTCATCACCAATAATGATTTATAGTGACGGACAGTTACCGTCACCATTTCATATGAGCAATTGTGATGGACCATAGCCTCGGTCACCAAAAAACTGAACGTCACCAAAAGTGGGGTCGCAAAAAGTATAGGTGCTATGGTGACATTCAAGGTCCATCCCGAATATTCATTATAATGATGGATAATGACCGTCACCATTTCATATGAACAATAATGATTTATTGTCATGGGTCTTTAATTATTGTCACTATTGGTGCATATATATATGGTGACATTCATTGACTGTCGCGAAAAGCGCATTGCTAGAAGTATAGGTGTTGTGCTGACATTCAATGTCCATCACGAATAATGAATATAATGACGGATAATGACTGTTACCATTTCATAGCAACAGCAACTATTTATGGTTACACACCTTTAAGGTTCGTCATAATTGATGCGTATATATGGTGGCGTTCATTGACCGTCACCATTTCATATTTTTGGTGAGGGTCAAAAAATGTCAACAAAGCTTAGTGGTGATGGTCAAAAGAGCCTCCATCACCAAAAACTGATCATCGCCATTCCATATGGATGTCAGGGCATGATGGAATCGAACCACCAACCTCTTGCCTATAAAGCAAGTGCTCTTCCTTTGAGCTAGTACCCTTTAAATAATTATATGTTTTTAAAAATAGACCTTGAAACTTCATAAATTGTAAATTCTACAACTTTCAATAACTTAATGTATCAACAATATTTTACTAAACAAGCAAAGAAACATCAAAGATGTAGGTCCCTACCTAATTGTTATTGAAGTTATGAAAATTGGGTGGAGGGAAAAATAGTTATGTATAAGAGAAGCAATATGTTCAGTTGAATACTCAATTAGTAGTGAAACTATGAAGACATTTATAACCTATAAATGACCTATAGCTATCAAAAGCACCAAATATTGTAAAGGAAATGTCATAAGTGGATATCATATGGAAGAAGAGGAATCAGGGACATGGAACCCTTGTACATATTGACATGCCTTAGCTCTTGGCACATCTTCGCTTGTTTGAGATGTCTTCATACTATCTGGCACATCTTAGCATGCCCTAGAATTCCCTAACACAGCTTGGTAGTCATGACCTCACAACTAGCATTGCATTTTTCCATGACTTGGGAACCTTACGTTTGCTAGAACACCTTGGCACTCCCTAGTTTTCATGCTCTCCATTATCCTCCATAATGTCCCACGCTGATGAAGAGATCAACAGAGGTAACCACTGGCGAAGCTTTTAGTTTGGTAACTAGCCCTCTCAAACCAAAGAAGGCTCTCTCTATGAAATCACAACCAAGAAATGATTGGAATGTAAAGGATTTTAGGCTAGATAGCTAGGGTCAGGAGAGTTTTGAAAAATTTAGGGACTTGGAACTCTATCCACCAGTGTCTTGTCTAGCAGGGACTTTGTCAAGTTGGCAAGTACTTGGAACTCTGTCTGGGATAAAGCACCTAACATGGATGACAAAAGATCCCTAGAATAGAGTATCTCCTACCTAGAAGAGTGTCCCTTGCTCAATATATAGAACCCTTCTTTACTATGCACTTTTCTTAAAGATAAATCTATACATAAAATAGTACTAAGAAAAACACCTAAATTAAGAAGAGTGAGCATCTAAGTCAAACTATAAAAGTATAATAAATATGGATCTATATAAGTTTGGGAAACACCAGACAAGCATGCTTTCATACAACAAAAATAAGAAGCCAAAAATCGATGTGATTCTTTCATTGTTGCTATACCCTCACAGAAAAACAGGAACCTATAGCATGTACCCCAAGGCTGTATGCATTTGCTGAAGGTGTAGATTGAAAGGATTTGTTGAGATGAAGTACTATTGAAGGGGAAACACCTTCCAAACAATAGATAAAGTCTATTTTTAATTCAACCCATTATTTTTTAGGAGTGTTAGTATAGAAAATGCAAGGTAACTTGTTGCATCTTTATGTCACAGGCAAAGGACGCAAAGAAATACAAAAACTATTAGGAAGCATGGTATAAGTCGATTGCCGGTTATCTTGAAACAGGAACGGAATTCTCCTTGTGCAGGTTTTAATCTAGTGAGTTTAACTTTAAATAAGACGATGATAGTTATGGGGTAGAAATTGTCTCACAATTCATGAAAAGTCCCAAATTTGTTCACTAGAAAGAAGTAGAGCATGTCGTTAGGTTTATGGAAGGGAACACCATATTCACAAGAAGATAACTTGAAATTAGTTGGGCATATTATTTCTCGTCTTCTTGTACATGTGTGCTTTGAAAAGATAGCCACATCCAAAGACTCAATAACAACTCTGGTAAATTTTATAGATGTGAAGCACATCTGAGAAAACCCATCACATAATGACAATTGAGTGAGGAATATGTCGAAGGATTCAATCTTGCACTCAGTCATAAAAAGGAAGTTGGGGTATCCAGCATCTTGCCAACAAACCGACTCCAACCATAATGTGAAAGGTAGGATAACTACGAAACCTCTTTCCCAATTTTTAGTATTGTTCCCTCTTGAATTCCAATAGGTATCTGGCTACTTAGATCCACAAATTTTGTGCCAGGTAAACTCTACATGATACAATTGTCATGTGCAAGCTTGACACACACACTAGTTTCCCTCCAAAAGAGGGTAAGTGAAAATATTATGAAAATCATAACTATAATTTGATCATACAGTATTGAGGTATTGCATGGAATAAACAATGTACTATCAATTCACTAATGAAGAACTCAAAATAAATGAATTTATTATTTCTACAATATTGCCTCTTGGGATTCCCAGATAAAGCACCTAACCCACATGACAAAAGATTCCTAGAATAGAGTACCTCCTACCTAGTAGTGTGTCCCCTACTCAAAATATAGAACCCTTCATTATTGTGAACTTTTCTTAAAGATAAATATTTTCACAAAACAAAACTAAGAAAAACACCTAAATTAAGAAAAGTGAGCATCTAAGTCAAACTGTAAAAGCATACTAAATATGGTTGTATATAATATTGAGGTATTGTATGGAATAAACAATATAATATCAATGCACTAATGAAGAACTCAAAATAAATGAATTTCTTATTGCTACAATAGCGCCTCTTCGGATTCTCAAATAAAGCACCTAACCTGCATGGTAGAACCTTCCTAGAATAGAGTACCTCCTACCTAGAAGTGTGTCCCCTACTCAAAATATAGAACCCTTCTCTACTGTACACTTTTCTTAAAGATAAATCTATGCCTAAAATAAAACTAAGAAAAACACCTTTATTAAGAAAAGTAAGCATCTAAGTCAAACTATAAAAGCATACTAAATATGCCTAAAATCGATGCACTTCTTTCATCGCTGCTACAACCTCATAGGAAAACTATAATCTACAACATGTATCCCAAGGCTTCATGCATCTACTAAAGGTGCAAACCGAAAGTATCTACTAAGATGAAGTATTGTTGAAGGAGAAACACCTTCAAAACAATAGATAGAGTCTAATGTGCATTCAACTCATCTGCACATAGGCCAAGGTTGCTACTGGGTACACTTCTCCCCTAAATGGAAACTACAGTGTATTGTTGCTCTACTAAAGGAGAAACACATTCAGAGAAACACAGATAAAACTAATACATATATTGTCACCATGGTATCAGTTGTAGAATTTCTCATCAGTATAGGTAACAACTTCGATAATTGAAAAACCAAAAGGTGAGCTACATAGATCATTTGAAATGATATATTTGGGCATACTCTATTATTTTGTAGGTGTTAGTATAGAAAATGAAAGGTAGCTTGTTGCATATCTATGTCACAGACCAAGGATGCAAATAAATACAAAAAATATTAAATAGCATGGTACAAGTCCATTGCAGGTTCTTTCAAAATAAAAATGGAGTTCTCCTTATGCAGATTATAATCTATTGGGTATAGATTTAAGTAAGAAATTTATAGTTATGGGGTTGGAATTGTGTCACCATTCATAGCAAGTACCAAAGTTGATCACTAGAAAAAAGTAAAGTGAGTTGGCAGGTTTATGAATGGGAACACCCTATTCATAGGTAGATAACATCAAATTAGTTGGGCATATTATTTCTCCTCTTCTTGTACATGTGTTCTTTGAAAAGCTAACCACAACCGAAGACTCAAGAACAACTCTAGTGATGTTTATAGGTGTGAAACACTTCTGAGAAAACCCATCACTTAATGACAATTGAGTGAGGAATATGTCGAAGGATTCAATCTTGCACTGAGTAATAAAATGCCAGTTGTGGTATCCAAGATCTTGCCAACAAACCAACTCCAACCAAAATGTGAAATCCAGGTTAACTGTGAAACCTCTTTCCCACTTTGTAGTATTGTTTCCTCTTGAATTCCAATAGGTATCTTGCTACGTAGATCCAAAAAACTTGTCTCAGGTAAACTTTTCATGATACAATTGTGATGTGCAAGCTTGACACACACTCTATTTTCCCTCTAAAAGAGGGTAAGTCAAAATATTATGACAGGCTTAACTGTAATTTGATCATACACTGTTGAGGTATTGTATGGAATAAAATAATATACTATCAATGCACTAATGAAGAACTCAAAATAAACAAATTTCTTGTTGCTACAATAGTGCCACTCTTGGGATTCTCCAAGGAGCCACTAATTTATACACATTTGGAATCTCTACTTGGTCTGCAAAAAGATTAAACAATGGTAGTGACCACTCTTTGCCCTCCCATGGAAGGTCTATACAGAGTTAGAATTAAATTGATTTAAAAGTGTGGTATATGCCTGAAAAATAGGAGTCCGACCCTTCAATTCTAATTTAGTGGCAAGGAAATATTTAACTCTAAATTCTTGATCTTCTACAATGTAAATTTCTAGATAAATGGTTAGCATAAATATATCCATTGTCCACATATCCCAAAAAACCATGTATATCTAGACCCTGGTTATGTGTAAGAGAGGGGAGATCACATAAATAATACATTACCAAAAGAAAAATTTAAAGCACAACATTCTATGGAGAATTTTTAGAAGCTTTTATTACATACCTTAGAAAGTTTGAAAGGACATCACTAAAGCTTCCCTCTCCTTCCACACTTCATTAAATATGCCCCCTTTTCAATGCAGATGTGGCTTGTAGAATCACAATCAACAAATAGAATATGAAAAGTAAGTTTAATGAATTAAAGTATCTTTGTTATACCTCAAGAAAATGGACTATGAGAAATTGGATTTATTCTCTACAAAATATGATATAGCAATATAGAATTTTCAGAGCCAGAAGTATTTCAAATCTCATATTTCAAAAACAATGTAGGGATAAAAATCTCATTCCAAATTTTTCCAAATGTAACCATCCCCTTAAACGTGGTCGGAACATTTCTGTCTTCATTAATCTCAGTAAAGCCCTCATCAAACATGAAATCAAATTCACTAGAGTCCGATTAATTAAAATTTCTAAAAAACGTCTAAGATTGCATCCCTAGATAGCATCAGCTCTTCGCTTTGATCTCTGGAAAAACATAGATGCCTTCGCCTTTGCCAAAGCTGAATGGATTCTTGATTATAACTTCGCCAAGAAATCCAAAAAACATAAAAACCTAGGAAACGCTAACTTCAACATTAACGCCAAAGATATCCTTATAAATCATTTTACAACTTAGGCGTAGAAAAAAGTCGATGAATACGACTACACTTGCCAAGACATTGCTCCCAGCATGCATTATGGTGCCACCATCACGCAGTTGGACAGCTCGAAAGCACAGGTTACAACTAATATCACAGAAGTCATGCAACCTGACAACCTGACAGCGCAGATTGAATTTAATATCGTAGGGGATGGCAACGACTATACCACTCCCATCACACAAGGTGCTCTCTCTAGAAATACACAGAAAGAAAGCAACATGCAGAAAGAAAGTAATAAACTTGATTACACGAGCCATCACAATTCTCCTTTCATGCAGTGTGGTGGCACCATCTCACATTTGGACAGCCAGAGAGTGCAGGTTGTAATCGCTGAAGATACACTCATCACGCAATTAAGTAGCCCGAAAATGCAAGAGGAAATTAAAATTGTAGAAGACAAGACGCAGAAAGAAGGCATTGATGATGTCCAACACCGTGCTCCCATCAGACAACGTGCTCTCACCAACACTCAAGTTATTTATACGCATATAGACAACAATGTCCACGGTTCTCCTATTCAACACCGTACCACCATCACTGTGCAGGTTGAAACCAACCATTCTTATCGTAATCCACACCCTTGCAACCTTTCTGTGCAGGAAAAATCCAACGACAACAAATCAATTAAAAACTCAATAGTTATCAACCTCTCAAATCTAGCATTAGATGACAGCCTGAAATCACTGCTAGAAAAAGGCCTAAATTTTGCTTTATCTCCAGCGAAAATACCTATGAATGATATCACAAGTAACATCGAGGTCATCATCAAAAACATAGATCAAAATGTTGCAGAAGAAATAAGACAGGACGTCGCCAGAATTCTCAGAAATGCTAGACTTCCTCCCAGCAACATCTCCAAAGAAGAATCCATAGCTTTAAAAAACATCAAGAAGGACAAGGACATCATAATTTTAAAAGTAGACAAAGGAAATGCAACTGTTATGATGGATAGGACAGATTATGATAATAAGATGGAAGAACACGTTAAAAAAGGTGGCTATAGAATTCTTAACAAGGACCCTAGCAACAAAATCCTTTGCCTAGTTAGTAACAAAATCAAAAACTCCTATCTTGATTCTATTATTAAGAACAAGTTAATACCCAATAACACCATCATCCCTAGAATTTATGGTGTGCCCAAAATCCATAAATCTGAAATTCCTCTGAGACCCATTGTGAACACTATAGGATCACCCACTTATTGGT
Source organism: Pinus taeda (assembly GCA_000404065.3). Taxonomy (NCBI): domain Eukaryota; kingdom Viridiplantae; phylum Streptophyta; class Pinopsida; order Pinales; family Pinaceae; genus Pinus; species Pinus taeda. Next base: position 25,108 of record APFE030879119.1, read on the forward strand.
TGGCAAAATACCTTGCCAACAAGCTTAGACCTTTATCCACTAACACTCCCTCTTACATCAAAGATTCTGCTTATTTCACAGAATGGATTAAAAACCTAGAGATTAGTGACAATGATCTCCTTGTTAGCTTTGACGTAGTGTCTCTCTACACTATGATTCTTGTAGATGAAGCCATAGAAGTATTGAAGAAAATTACAGACCATGAAACTGTAGAACTAGTAACCATTTGCCTTAAATCTTCATACTTCAGTTTCAAAGGTAAAATCTATGAGCAAACTCATGGAGTTGCCATGGGTTCTCCTTTATCTCCACTGATTGCCAATTTATACATGGAACATTTTGAACAAATGGCCGTTAAATATTTCCCATTTACCCCTAATGAATGGAAAATATATGTAGATGATATTTTCGCTAAATGGAGCCATGGTTTAGATAAACTTAATGAATTCTTATCCCACTTAAACAACCTCTCTGAACACATTAAATTCAGTATTGAGATTGAAAAAGACAGCCAGCTCCCCTCACTAGATGTCCTCCTTACCAAAAAATATGGAAAACTAAGCCACCAAGTCATCAGGAAACAAACTCACACTGACAAATATCTTCACTCAAATTCCCACCACCATCCAAAGCAAAACGTTGGTGTCATCAAAACCCTAGCTACCAGAGCTTCAAGAATCTCTGACCCTGAACATTTAGAATAAGAACTTAACCATCTCTACAAGGTCTTTATAAACAATGGCTATCAGAAAAACATTATCCAAAAAAATAATTAAAAAAATCCACAACCAATACCCAAAAAAGAAAAACTCTTGAAAACCCTAGAATCTCCTTACCCTATATAAAAGGAACCATAGACAAAATTGCCAGAATTCTCACCAAGCATAACATTATGGTTGCCTTCACACCCCCTAACACCACCCAAAACATGCTAGATTCTGCGAAGGACCTAATAGACCCAAAAAATCACAAAGGGGTATACTTAGTTCCTTGCTCATGTGGCAAAGTATATATAGGTGAAACAGGGAGATCCTTTCACATTAGGCTAAAAGAACATATTAATGATATTTCAAGAAATAGGTTGGAAAAATCAGGTGTAGCAGAGCATGCATGTTCTTCCTCACACTATATTTTCATGGAACAAGAAAAATTAATTCACAAGGAAGACCATTATTGAAAAAGAAGGGTGAAAGAAGCAATTGAAATCGAAAAATCCTCCAACAACATGAATAGAGACGATGGACTAAAATTAAGTACACCTGGAAACCCCTATTAAATAGAATAAAAAAGCAATAAA
>APFE030879119.1:46737-70901 GCA_000404065.3 Pinus taeda
CTCTCAGTTTCCCAAAATTCATCTTTGACTGATCTGAAACATCATTTGAGTGAAACTTGCCCGATGTGTGAAACAAGGAATTTTGTCGAAATGAAGCGAAATGAAGGGGATAGGGGGCTTCTAAATTCTTGGGGAAATTTTTGGGAGTAGGGAGGGATGTTAGGAAGCAGGGGAAACTGGAATCCCAGAGATTGAGTGAGGGGAAAGGATCCAAAAGGGCAAAACACCGGCCCAACCTAGAAAATTGCCAGGTTGTAGCTAGAAACTAGGGTTTGTGGAAAAATGAGGAATTTGGGGGACCTGAGTGTTGGGAAGTGTATGATTTGGTACTTTAAGGATAGGGGAAGGTGTATGAACATCAGGAAACAAGTTTTGCCATTGATTTGACCATCCAAGAGAAATTGGCTTCAAAACCCTAGGAGAGGGAAATGAACTTGCCAAGGCACAACTGAAGCTAATGAACAAAGGACGTAAAATGACTCATTAGACACTGACATGGATAGAAAACCCTATGAATGATGATAGACTCAGCTGAATGATGAACATAGCCCCGCCATTTGGACAACTTTAGAAGGAGTGAAAGCAAACCCTAAACCTAATGCCTAGTGACCAAATTTTGCTTGAAAGCTCTTTGAAATGACAAAATTTGACCTTGACACTTCAAAATAACTTTGTAAGAGCATATTTGATCACTGGAGGAAGGCTGTAAAGACTAACACTAACACCTCCCACCCTGTGAAAAGTTAAAATATGTTGTAGGATGAAAAAATAGTGAATTTTCAACCAGAGATCTGAGATGTGTGTACTCATCCCTGTGTGGAATAAGACTCAAAGTGGGGGTGTAAATGCAGCGAGGTTAGAAATGAAACATACATGGGTGCCATTAATGAATTGAAGATCTAATGGTCGGGTTCGATATCAATCTGCTACTAGTAAAACCTTAATTCACAACTCTCTTCAATCTCGTTTTTCCCTCCCGCTGTGTGAAAAGTGAAAATTTAATTCACAATTCTCTTCAATCTCGTTTTCCCTCGCACCCTATGAAAAGTAAAAATATCTACTAGTTTTCCCTCCACCCTATGATAAGTGAAAATATACTACCTGTTTTAGAAGGTAAATGAGGATTGGAATTATGCAGGCTTTGTTACATCAAAACTAAGGTTGAATTTTTTCAAAAATGTTAAAATTTCCCTCCCTAAAAAATTTAGATGTGTTGGTGTAATGTAAGTATGTAAACAATTCTAAATATGGGCTTAGTAAAAAAATAATAGTAATAATAATAATAATAAGAAGAGTCAAAAGTATGGGGATGAGTGTAAAATCTAAATGTTGTCTCAATTAATAATAAAAATAATAAAATTCAATTTGTTATATTTTGATTTTGTTAGTAACCTGTAAATAGGTTTTGTTACAATACCATGAGCCAATACCATGGCTTATCAACACCTCAACCCCAAAAACCATAACTTATTTCACAACCAAAATATTTTATAACAATATGACAAGATTCTTAACCATTGATATTCACCCCCCCACTTTACTATGGATATTATTAACTTGAAAAAAATTGGTTTTGTTATAATACCATGGGCCAATACTACGGCTTACCAATACCACATGCTCTAAAAACATAACTTATTTCACAATAAAAATATTTTATAACAATATGAAAATATTCCTAACGATATTCATTCTCACTTTACCATGGATTTTATTAACTTTGAAATAGACTTTGTTACAATACGATGGGCCAATACCATGGCTTATCAATATCACATTCCCAAAAAACATAACTTATTTCAAAATCAGAATATTTTATATGAATATGATAAGATTTTTAGTCATGGATATTCATCTTGGCTTTGTCATTCATATTATGAACTTGTGAATAGGCTTTCTTACAATAGCATGGGCTAATACCATGGCTTATCAATACCACATGCCAAAAAATCATATCTTATTTCATAATCTAAATATTTGATAACAATGTGACAAGATTCTTAACCATCGATATTCACCCCCACTTTACCATGGATATTATTATCTTGTAAATAAGCGTTATTACAAAACCATGGGCCAATATCATGCCTTATGAATACCACATGCCCAAAAACCATAACTTATTTCACAATAAAAATATTTTAATTTAATTTAATTTTATAACATTTTTATTTGAAGCTAATAGGAAAAGGGTTGTAATTACTTTTGAGATATATATAAACACTCTATCCTCACGACTATTAAAATTCTTCCCATATATATTAAATTAAGCTTTTAATAAAATTAAAAATGAGAATAATTTTGTATTTAAAGATGTGGAATTTAAATAATACAAATATTAGTAAGAACCAATATAGATCTATCTTAAATTATAATCCAAGTGATGATAGCAATTGAAGTGGAGGGAAGAGAGGGGGAGTGAGATAGTGAGAAATATGGAGGGTGGAGAGAGAGAGAGAGAGAGAGAGGGAGAATGGAGAGAGAGGAGAGATGAGAGAGAGAGAGAGGGAGATGGAGAGAGAGAGAGAGAGAGAGAGAGAGAGAATGACGGGGTGAGACAGAGGGAAATATGTAGGAAGTGAGAGAGGGGAAAGAGAGAAGAAGGGAGTGGTGGAGATATATATGGAGTTGGAGGGGGAGAGAGAGGGAGGAAAGAACTAAGGCATAGAGAGATAGAGGTGGACAGAGAGGGAGGAAAGAACTAAGGCATAGGGAGATAGACGTAGAGAGAGAGGGAGGAAAGAACTAAGGCATAGGGAGATAGAGGTGGAGAGAGAGGGAGTGACAAGGGATGGATGGATAGAGAGAGAGGGAGAGAAGAGAGGATGGGAGAGAGAGAATAGGTGGGGATAAAGATAGGAAGAGAAGGGAAAGAGAGAGAGGGAGGCACAAAGATAGGGGGGGCGAGAGAGAAAGAGTGATAGGGGGGATAGAGGGAGGTGAGAGAGGAAGGGAGAGAGAGGACTATGAGAGAGGAGATAGAGATGAAGTTAAAGGGGGGGAGAGAGGGAAGGAAGAATAAATACATAGAGGGAGAAAGGTAGAGAGAGAGAGAGTGACAAGGGAGCAATGGAGAGAGGAGAAGTAGAGGGAAGAGAGAGAGATATAGAGGAAGAGGGAGGGAGATATAGATAGATATGGAGAGAGAGTGTGTATGTTTGGGGGATGAGAAAGAGAGAGGGAATAAGAAAGTGACACATAGATACTATATAGTATTATATAACCAACCTATATCCATCTTAAGCTGGATCTACCAAGCACCAAAAAAGAGGTTTTCACATCAAGAGATTGGATCCCTCTTGGCTCTTGATAGATCCAGGTTAAGATGGATCTTGGATGGCTTAATAAGTTTGTAGTTGTATTTGATAAACTAACACTTTTTTTATGGTTGTGTTTGAAAACAATTTTTCCATATTTGGTGTATTTATCATAATAATAATAATAATCTAATTTTATTTTAATTTTAAGCTTACCTTTTTTATGCAATGATTTTGTTGATAGTTTATAGAGATAGACATGTTATACTTTTGGAATTTGAAAAGGAAACACGTCCTCTTAACTTGGTTGTATTGAAAACATTTAAGTGTAAGAAAGAAACATGCCCTCTTAACTTGGTTGTATAAAAAACATAAGTGTTCTTTTATACTAGGTGGGTGAAAACAAGAGAGAGTATATGGTAAGTGGATTAAATAGTTAAAAACAAATGTTAGTTTAGGATAAAGTTACAAAAATCTAACAAATAGGCCAGGGCTAGGATATTACTATTTTGGGACATCTAAAGTTGAAGGTACATTTTATGGAGGTGTAGTATAAGCCCTTGGGTGTAGGGCACATATTATGGGTATCTTGGACTTTTGGTGTGCATTAGTGGTGTCAACTAGTGGTAGAGTGTCCAACCAATAAGTAGGCAAAGTTTTTCATTTACAAGGTTGGCATCAATAAAGTATTCTCCCTCTCTACCCAACTCTAAGATGAGGAGTGTGCATAACGGACTTATTATTGTAACAAATTGCAAATATTTGATTATATTTAAGTTCAAGGGCTTGAAGTGGTTGCCTCAACCTAAAAATATTTAAAGGAACTATGTGTTTTCAATTAAACCCTTATGGTGAAGGAGCTGCAAAAGAGGAAAGCCTTATGGTTATTTTTAAGGGGTTGTAATGACCCTTGTCTTGTGGGAAATATGTAGATATGATGTTGACGGTCCTGATCTTAGTAATTCATGTATATAATTTAAATATTTTCCTATCACCTTGGATTGTCTAAATATGATAAATATTTTATGGTTACCCTGATGTACATGTTGAAGTTCCACTAGCATGATTATGGGAAACACTTCTTAGTTATGCTTGTGTACATGGGGAAGATCATAATTACTCTATGCGATAAAAACACCTAGTAATAATTTCACAATGAACACTATACAAAAAACTTGACCCTAATATCTTAGTGAAGAAAAACTAACTAGCTAGACTCTGGAATGGTTTTTGGAGTGACTCTTAGTGAAACTCATTGCACTTAGGTGTGCAAATGTGTGGTGAGTTTTAGTAAGTGCTAGGGAAACATAAGGGAGCACTAGGTCAAAATGCATGGAAATGAATGAATAAGAGTGTGTGATAGGGAGTGCCAATGAGTTCCAAGTGTGGTAAGAGGGGAGTGACATGGTATGCTAAGCAACGCGAAGTCATTCTGGCATGCTAGAGCGACATGAAACCAATATGTGCTAGGTGCCAAGGTGTGCCAAATAGTTCTAGGAAGTGTTAGGGAGCATTAGGGAAACACAAGGGAGCACTAGGTGAAAATAATGCATGCAAATGAATGATTAAGAGTTTGTTACAAGAAGTGTCAGTGGTTTCAGGGTATGCTAAGGAGGGAGCGACAAGGTATGCTAGGCAATGGTAAGGCATTCTAGAGGCCATGGAAACATGAAAAGATGTGCTAAGTTCTAAGGTGTGCCAATGCATGCCAGGGTGAGTTATGGAGTGTCAGGGGAAAACAAGGAATCACTAGTTTCAAATGCATGGAAATGAATGAATAAGAGTGTGTGACAGGGATTGTCAGCAAATTCTAGGTGTGTTAAGGAGTGAGTGACAAGGTATGCTAGGTAGTTCGAAGGAATGCTAGAGTGCCAGGGAGACATGCCAAGATGTGACAAGTCTTAGGGTGTGCCAACATGTGTCAGAGAGTGCCATGAGAACACAAGGAATAACTAGTTCAAATTGCATGGAAATGAGTAGATAAGAGTGTATGATAAGGAGTGTCAACAAGTTCCAACTGTGTTAAGGAGGGAGTGACAAGAGTATATGATAGGTAGTGCCAAGGCATTATAAAGTGTCAAGGCATGTTAGGGAGTGGTAGGGTCTATTAGGGAGTGGAAAATCATGCCAATGAATGCAGGGGATGATAATGTGTGCCATATAGTGTCAACGGATTGTTATATGTGCCAGATGTTATGTCATGTGAATTTTATGTTGCTTAGTTATTTTATGGTAACTGTTGGATGTGAACCTTGACTTGGTAACTTGTTAAGTGGGATGAGTTAATATTGGACATTAGAAGCCTAAGATGATTTATAGTCTATTATGGGAACAAGGCATAGTCTAGTTGTAGTAAATGTAACTTGGTAAATTTGTTGTAGTTGAGGCAGGACTTGGTTGGGTTCCTATTTCTAAAACAAAATAAGTGTATTTATGAGGGAATGATAATTAAGGTATGCCATGGCATGCCAAGGAATGAAAAGGCATGCTGACATATGCCAGGTAGTGTAAATGCATGTCAAGGAGTGTTTGGGAGTGTCAGGGAATCATAAGGGAGAACTAGGTCAAAGTACATGGAAATGAATACATTAGAGATTATGCTAGGGAGTGTCTGCAAATTATAGGTGTCCCATGGATGAAGTGTGTTAGGGGAATTTCATATTAGGAATTGTAGGAGGAAAGCCTACGATTATAAGAGGATGGAAAAACAGTTTGAGACAAAGGGAGACTTTGGTCTAGGCACAACACTATTTTTTCAATGACATGGTTGGGTCCCCAAGGAACAAAAAAAGTAAGGTTATATATGAGGGCATGAAAACTAGGGAGTGCCAAGGTGTGCAGGGAATTTCAGGAAGTGCTAACACATGTTATAAATATCTAAGGAATGTTTGGCATGTCAAGACATTGCAAGCGCTAAGGCATGGCAATGTGTTGTAAGTTCTAGGATGTGGCACCAACACATGCTAGGGATTTCCAAGGAAACACAAGGGAGGACTCATTTCAATTACATGTAAATGAATGAATGTGCATGTGTAATAGGGAGTGTTAACAATTTATAGGTGTGCTAAGGAAGGAGTGACAACGTAAGATAAGCAATGCTAATAGACGAAAGAGTGGTAGGAAATCCTACTAATATGTGACAAGTGCCATGGTGTGCCAATGTGTTCCAAGGCGTGTTAGGGAGTGTTAGGGAAACACAAGGGAGAAGTAGGTCATAATGCATGGAAATTAAGGAATAAGAGTGTGTGGCATGGAGTGTTAGTGAGTTCCAAGTGTGTTAAGTAGGAGTTATAAGGCACACTTGGCAATGCTAAGGAATTCTAGAGTTCTAGGGTGACATGCAGCCAAGATGTGCCAATGCGTGTAAGGAAGTGTTATCTAGGAGTGCCAGGGAAACACAAGGGAGAACTATTTTGAAATGAATGGAAATGGAAAAATAAGAGTTTGTGATTAGAAGTTTCAGTGAGTTCTAGTTGTGCCAAGGATAAATTGACAAGGTATGCTAGGCAGTGTTAAGGCATGCTAGAGACTAGGGTGACATGCCAAGATGTGATAGGTGCTAGGGTGTAACAACATGTGTCAAGGAGTGATAAGGAGTGATAGGGAAACACAATGGAGAAATAGGTAAAAATTCATGCAAATGAACGAATAAGATTTTGTGACCAAGAGTTTTAGCGATGTCTAGGTGTGGTAAGGAGAGAGTGATAAGGTATACTATGTAGTTCCAAGGAATGCTAAAGTGCTAAGGTGGTAGGCTAAGATGTGCTAGGTGTTAGGGTGAGCTAGGGAGTGTTAGGGGGTGTCAAGGAAACATAAGGAGTAACTTGCTCAAAATGCTTGGAAATTAATGAATAATAGTGTGTGAGAGGGAGTCTCAATGAGTTCTAGGTGTGTTAAGGAGGGAATGACAAGGTTATATTTTAGGCAATGCCAAGGTATGCTAAACTACCAAGTCATGTCAGGAAGTGCCACGGTGTGCTAGGGAGTGTGAAATAATGCTAAGGAATGTAGGGGATTTTAACACATTCCACATAGTGCCAAGGCATTCTAAGGCATTTCAGGTGCTATGGGATGTCAAGATGTAAATTGTGTTGCTTAATTGTTTTAAACCAAGGTTGGATGTGATGAGCCTTGTCTTGGTAACATTAAGTGGGATGAGTGAGATTGTACATGAGTACCCTATGATGAGTTACAAGTAGTTGTTAGGTGAACAAGGCACATGTTGAATTTACATGATGCATGAGAATCCAGGATTGGCCTTAGAAATTTTTATGTGAACAAAATCAAGTTCCACAACACATCTACTATGCAGAATTAAATTCGCCATGAAAGAAAAAGTAATGGATTAAATGCACATAGTTTAGGGTTTGCACATCTTCATATGTTAATGCTTACTATTGTGATATACAATATCTATTTAGATGTATGGTGTAAAAATCCTCTATAAAATCTCTTTAACCTTATCCCCTCCCGATGTCTAATGAGAATAAAAGAAAGAGCAAGTGAAAATTAAAATATCTAGAGGTTCCCAACAAAGAACTTCTTAAGGATGAAAAAATATGCAAAAATTGTTTGTCTCTACTATGATTGAAGGCATTGAAGGTGCTGAGTGAATGAGAATCTAAATAATTGATTAAACATAGATACATTCTTGCTTATGCCCTTATTCCCATATTCCCTCAGGAATGCCTCGCTCTGGCAGCACAGGGATACTGACCGCCCTGCTTCCACTCACAAAGTGGATTCCAAGTTGGCAAGCTTGGTCGAACATTTTCAGTACGTGACTCTTCATGATGTTTTTGTACATGTAAAGGTTAACACCACTGTTCCTTATTTCCTAGAGTACAAACTAAATACCATCATGATTTGCATGGAAATGTGCACTGCGATAGTTGTGTGAATTTGTTTGATATGGGTTGTGATGTCGTACATGATAATCAAATTTGATGAACTCGCACCCACTATTTTCATGATATTTTTCATAGTCCTTTGGCATGGATTCTAGTTTTGTTACTTTCGATTTTGACTTAGATTCACGAACCTTCGATTCCAAGTTTCGATTCATCTAGACACACTTGCCAATATAAGGCAAACAACCATGAACTATTTCTACACTTTTTCATTCCATGATTTCTGCATGGTATGGCCTACCATTTATATCACACAATAAACTTCTCGTGAGCTTCACGAGTGGAAATAAATTCGTCCTTCAAATCTGCTACATGGTTGTCTTTCTCTTTTATATTTGAGTGAAGAAGTACACTGCTCATTACTGAATTTATTTGAGTGCATAGATCCCATTTTAACATTCGTAGATGAAACAGACGAAAAATATTTTCTCTTCTTGCAATTGTGCTCACATTTTTTTTGTGTTGATAGCATTGGTATTACTCTTTGTGATACATGAAAATGCAAGGAAGCTACGTGTCAGTTTGAATTATATTGTATGAAGTGTACATGCCTCGATGAATTTATACTTTAATGTCATGTTTCAAATCTATATTGTTCAGGAAAATATTAGTGAAGCATTTAATGTTTCACCAGTGACCTTAGAACATGAAAAGAGTCACTAGGGGACCTTTGTTTATTGAGCAAGTTTTATTAAAGAGAATTAGTTACATGAAAACTATGTCTCGGTCAAAATCATGGAAGGGATTCCATGACAGGAACCATAAGCTCATTTTTTCTCAAATTTTTTCAATGTGCTTGTAAGTTTTAAACAAGACACAAATGCTCATATTTTCTATCTATTGAGAACCAATAATGCATGGAATTCAATGAGTTTTGTTTTGCAATAATTTTCTTATGATTTTATGGTAATCATAGCTTGCTATCCAATGGAATTTTCAACAAGAAGCTTGTTTCAGGGAATAATACCTTACTTTGCATTATAATTTTCAACTAGAAGCCTACTACTTTGAGGCATTGGATGGATTATTTTCTTCCATCTCAATTTTCTTGTTGTTATTATGCTCTTTACATCTAAAATTTGGAGTTTGTATTACATATTTAATAATTTTTGGGTGTTGAAGCCAATTAAAGGGAGTGAAAGGAAAAAGGAAGTCAAATCCTCTGTAACTGAAATCGTGATTCTATTTTCATCACTTTTTTGCTTAAAATTTTTAATGTTTATGGTTATAAACTAGCGTATTCCACAACCTATTTATTTTCCTTTAGAATGTATGTTCCAACTCGGTTGATGGATGTGATGTCTAGGTGGCATGATAATGGAAACAAATTGAGTGAATATGCATTCAAATATAGATGGAACATTTCTAGTGCATATTTAGTCATGTGTTTTGATGCATTTAAGTTGAAAGAAACATCACCATTCATTTGAACAATTAATTTCTAGTGTGTATGTTGCATGTTTATGCTAATGCATTGATCCTGCAAGCATAAATATTTGGAGCTCGTTGTGTAATAATGTTCCAATATTGTGCATGAATTCAATGAATCCTCCATGTGTATAATCCTTCATGCACGATTCTAATAGTATCATTGGACATATTCCATTGATAATTTATACATTCAATGTTTCATATCAGATAATATGTGCACTAATATATGATAAAATGTAGAAGGTTACATTTTTTGTAAATGGAAGAAAACCACTTAATATAGGGCAGCTAGGATTCAAATGAGACCTCCACCATGTAGATATTAATATGACCTACATCTTGAAAAGGGATATGGAATGAACAATTATTTTTTCACGTTAATTAACAAATATTTCATATTTTTTTATCGAAAAATGTATACTTATTGGAAAAATGTGGAATCCTATTCTATCATAACATTGAATCTTCATTTAACAACTTCGAGTCAAAATTGTTGACTCATAGAAATTGTGTGCATTAAATATTGAAAGCGCTTGTTAGGTTCATATTCTCTTATGTTCTTGTCAAATCACCCACTTATATATCACATTTAGCCCTTCAATGAAGAATCTCATTTTTCTCACCATGGGTGTGAAAGAAGACTTGTTGTCTCTTCATGGGTCTTAGCTATGTTGTTAGGGGAAACTCACATGTTTATTGTTTTTCCACACATTATAAAATTTTATGTGATCATGAATGAAATATAATATGCATGTATAGAAAGCACTAGATTCTGTTAGATGGGGGAGCCAGGGCATGAAGGCTACAATTGTGCAACATTGCCTTTATAAAACCCAATGTATTGGTTATTTTTTGGATTAAATTATTATTTTGAGTCATGCACCTCATTTGTTAGTGGAAAGAAGTCTATATCAGTTTTTGACTCATGTTGATCCATAGTCACATGAAAAAATTCAAATATGTTAATATGCTTCCCTTATTGATTAATGTTCTATAGATTAAAGGTCACAAAATTAAAGTATCTCTCTTGATGCCCCATTCGGATTTAAAATAATAAGTTGTGGGTTGCAACATAATATTCTCTTGAGTGTGTAAAATGTAATTGTTCTCATAGGAATGTGTTGTTGAATGCTTAGTTTCAAGTTTTAAAATCTAGGGACTACAAAATGGGGTGCTAATCTGCGGGTAGATCTAACGTGTTCTGTCGAGTCATGTGCATAAACCTAAAAATGTCATTCTTATCACAATTACTAAAGTGAATACATGGATAATAGAGATCTAAGTAAACGTATGGGTATTGGATTAAAAATCTGATGAAATTTAGTGATTTAATCATGACATTATTGTACTCATATTAAAATCAAGTTATGAGTTTTATGATTTCTAATTAAGGACATAACTTAAAGAAATAAAGTTATGCTTAAAACATCTTAAGAAAGGATGATATGTGAAAGAGAAGTCTCTGTATGAAGTATGAGACCATGCAGCTTAAATTTGTCTTTTAGTTTAATATTGTTGTTTTGATTGTTGCACATGCAAGTAATGATGTAATTCACTTTGGATATGTCTTGCCAATGGATGAAGGATTTTAATAAGAAAATGCTCCAAATACACATTATTTAAGGGAAGAAAACCTTACCATGTAATTATTCATAGTTAATTAAACATGCATAATTTGGAACCTATGGTTTCTGGTTGAGTAAAGCAGTATCGTATCTAAGATATTCAAGAGGCATAAATTACATTCCAATATAGCCTAAACTAGGGTTGAGATTGTGAAGAGTGTGCATAAATGTAATACAACATATTGTATACATATTAAAGAAGACATCTTGCATTCATGGTATGATTTTATTAAGAAAGTCAAAGGGACTGACCCAAAAGTACCTCTAGTGTAAATACATAATGGGAATGTAAAAGCAACACCTTGTGCTTCTGGGCTAATTGTAGAAAGACAATCTTAAACTTAATAGCACAGGCTCACTCAAATTGTATTATGTAAAAATGTGTAACTAGAAACTTCACAACCTTAATAAACATATCCATCCAGATATATATGGGGTTCATTGAATATCTCACAGAGAAGAATCCTTCATAAATATCCTTTGAATAGAAGGATGATAGATCTTTCAAATATACCTCACATGACAAGGGATACAATTCAAATGATCTATGTGTATGTATAAACAAACTATACATGAAATGAAAAATAGATTGGATATGATGGTGATGGATGAATGGGAAGCAGAAAGAGAATAAGACCTAAAAACCAAATGAATAAAAAGAAGTGTACACACGGTGCTTAAACATTTAAAGGGTGTGAAGTTGTGAATATTGTAACTTTCACTTATAACTCAACTATTGGAAATGTATGCATGTGTATACTATTTATTCAATGGGTTTTGACCTACACTGAATTCATTGCGTCTAGCAAGGTGTTGGAAGAAGTGAAAAAAGAGAAATAGTAAATCATATGACATGATTTGTTAAGTCTGGAGTATTTGTTGAGTACAAAAAAAATTTGTTCTTAGTTAAGGACAAGCTAATATGGTTATTATAATTTAGTATCTACGATAGTCTAAGTATCATAATCACTAGCCTGCCTTATGATTAAGCGAAAATCATATTTCGTTGTTGTTAAAACCTTGTCCATGTGACAAATTTAATCCCAAAACTTAGAGTTATGGGTATGATAAAGTTGTAGTATGCATTATTTCTTTTATGATATTGTTTTCCTCACATTGTAATGCAACCACATGACACAAGAAAATGATTTTCTAAACAAAATCACTGGAATACTTTGACATAAACATTTTCCCTGGTTGCATGAGTTGAATAGGTCCATGAAATTCCTTATTCTCCTATCAATAAACTGAGCACGGTTTGATCAACTTACCTAATGGTAATATGAATAAATTAAGGAGTTTTTGGCATAATAATAACATGGTTGGAAACATGTGGATGATGTACATGTCATGTAGGTGATTCTATGGGCATCGATATGGTGTACAAGTTGTACATATGGTACTATGTATAAGTGGTACATATGGTACCAATATGGATACATGTATTGCATGATAAAATATGACATGTATAGTTGTGCATGTGTAATACACACTATGTATAAGTACAAATTAAGACACTGGGTGATTTCCTAATAAGGAAACCAATCTAGAGTGTGTACAAAGGTAGGACAAACATGTAGAGTAAGGATAAGTATTAGTGCTTTATGTCACTGTTGTATGTAGGTGATTATGATTCTGATCTATAAGTATTACAGGGTATCTATAATTCATGGGTACATATCGTTATGATGGCTATGTGTGAGCTAACTTGATATGGTATTTTGTACATATTGATTTGGCAAATATGCTAGTTGAATTGTTGTATCCAGGGAAACTTGAGGTAACAAGTGTTCGGAAAGAACATAAAGGCTTGGAATTATGTAGGGGAATAAAATGCATTCTTCAAATGAGGAATCATATTTAAATTGTGGGAAACATAACCAGTAGCTACCCAAATAGTAGTACTGTATATCAAATTAGGATTTAAACAATGCTAAACATAGTTTACTTGCTGCATCTAAAATCTCTCACAAAATTGATTGAAACAAATGTTATAGGTAGTGATGGAAGGATATGTGCTCCTTGTAACCAATATATATCAGAATATTTTCTTCAGATGGCAAGGCCATGGGAGTCTGTTAATTCAAAGATAGCTACCTGTCAATGACAAAATAATATTGTAAGATGCTGTAATACACCGAGGACAATCAAAATTTAAGGGGGGGGGGGGTATGTAACAACACTACCTTCTATGTAAAAATTTGCTAACCTAATATGAGAAAAGATAGGTCTCATGTGTAACAAGAAAAGTAAAAAATTTATGAAGTAAACAAATAAATAATCGCTTGGAAATGTGAGACATCAAGAGATGAGAATTCTTGACAAATCCCATTTGTGAATGGGAAGGTATAATTCTTTCATGAGAAAGATTATAGGTAAGCTGGATGAATTGGAGATAAATATTCATTGAGTTACTTAGGGACATATAAAACATTTGAAAGAGAGAAAGGCAATATTTTGTGAGGAAAATCCTCACAGGAAAGAAAGCTGATATTTTCTGATAAAAGCCTGGGAAAATACATTAAAAATATCCATAAAAGCGGGATCCCACTAATGGAAACCATATCATGAAAGAGGGTACTAAATACCCATTTGTTGGCCAGATAAATCGTTCTTGCAGACAAGATCGATCTCCCTAGTATCGAATGGTATCTAGCAACAAAGAGCACAAGCAAATCTACTTTTCTCTAAACATGTTTCAATTCATTAATGAATACTAAGAGGTGTAACAGACCCTACATCGGTCCAACGCTTGTGTGAGGCAGTTTTATTCCAACAGCTTCAAGAAGTTCCCTTTTAATAACCTACATACACGAACAAGCACACATCAAAGCATACCTGTGTATAACAAAACATGTTCATTATGAAGATCAAGGAGCTCAAAAAATAAACCATTAGAGACAGTTCATTGAGAAAAACAAACTTGATTGTATTAACTTTATGAATAAAAGAACCTTATAACCTTTGCCTTGATGTTGCACAAGTTCTTTCCAGGGTCCAACAGGAGTCTCCCATACTTTGACAAGCCTCACTCACTTCCCAAATGACATGAAAGGTATGTGATCTCTCCTCTCACAAGCTCAAAAAGGAAGCCTAGTTTTTAGCAGCATTTACCCTCAAGAATCTTCGGCTTTCAACCTCCCTTACAACCATCCCAATGCATGAATTTGTAGTGCAAATGGAGGAAGTTGTAGGTCCACCATTGAAGGGATAAGTTCCTCCTTCAATGGGATAAGCACCTCATATCATGGAGTTAGCTCCCTTAGTTATGGAATGGATGAACCAAGGTGGAGCGAACTTGCCAGCGTAATATTCCTTCTAGAAGTGTCTAGAAGTGACCCAAGATGATTTTTTAAGAATGAACTCACACCTTTTTAACTTTTACAGGGGTTTGCACCCATTACTCAATAGACAGGGTGGTCAGGTTCACAAGAAACATGACCATTGGGTGCGGCACCACAAGCAATTCTAGGAGAAAGTCCGAAACTAGGATTTGAGATATTTTTAAGGTCTTTCTCCCATTTTCAAGGCTTGACATGAAGAGATGAGGCTTAAGACTTGCAAAGGAGATATGTATGAGTGTTTATGGACTCACACAAACTATAGAAAGTCATGGTGACAATTTTTTGTGTAACAGATTTCCCCCTAAAGTGCGAAGTATGTAGTAGATGAAGATGGTTTTTTGATCATCTAAGAAGAGTGAAGGACTTAATCATTTCAAGGATTTTCCTGTGGATACCCCGATCGAACCTGTAAAAACATTCAACGCAAAATATATATATGTAAAAATATCATCGCTGAGGTATGCATTCCAACACTCAGATCAAAACTGACTAAGAACTATCTAAAATTGCTCTGATATGGGAATGATTTTGTATTACATCACAAGTAGGAACACATGGACATAGTATGGGTGAAACCATCTGTTTATGAATAGTCCACTATATAATGATAACAAAATTCCTCGCAGCCTAGATGGTGGAAGCTAGATCGAAGGTCTTCATTTCTACTTCCCGAACTAGTACGATTCTATCGATGTGAATGACTGTGTCAAAGTCAAACATGGTAGAAACCACTTGATTACCAGTCAATGATGTAAACTATTAACAACTATGAGAGGAACCACTAGTAATGTCAATGGCCCTCAAAGTACTCAGTACAATCCATGAAATGTGAATGAATGAGTCCATGTCGAACATGTCACAGAATCCTTTGATCGAAGGTCAATGATGCAACATGTCATCAAAGGAGAAAAACCTGCCATTGAGGCATGTAGATTTCAAGGCAATAAAGATTTCTATATCATCTTTCTAGATAATGAGTTGGAGTCGATAGAAAGCGATTCGTCATAGGCAATCCCATAACATGAAATCATAGATCAATTCTGAAGAAATATGTCTAGCAAGAGCTAACTCAGGAATGGTCAATGATGGATGACAAATATTTTGCAGGTGAATGGTTTATTTGCACAAACCTCTTGAACACATAACGACACTGCAGATGACTTGGTGAAAATTGCCCCAAAGTTAATACCCAGAAACCGGCTGAAGACTTTCAATGTGGCTTGATTAACTGTTAGGTAAAGGATTTCCCAACTCAGGTGGATAAAAGTGTTGTGTTCAAGAGTGATGGAAAGTTTTTCAAACACAAAGTATGACAAACAGGTTCTTTTTTCTCTCTTTTCCCCACCATTTCTGGCAAGTACCTCTTTATTTTTGACAAGCTTGAGGAGGATAACATTTGCTTGGTTATAAGGTCATCCTTCGGATGATTCCAACTTAGTTTAGATTTGAACCCTAAGAAGGAGTGGTCCATTCCTGTTTGTAATTGAACAGGTCCTTTACTGTGAAATTTTAACGAGTCCAATATAAGAGAAACTCGACGTTTTTCAATTTTAGGGAGTCAGAAGAAAAACTTAAGAAAACTCCACAGTTGTCCTTTTTCAGAAATTTGTGTCTCCCAAGCCCGAAAAAGTATAAAATAATAATTGATAGAACCGCTTGATCATTATGACCAAGGAGTACTTTTTATAATTAGTGCCTTCAATCTAAAAAAAGTAAAAAAGCAATCGAAAACACGTCATTTTATTACCAATATCGAACTTGAAACGACAAAAGTCCGGCAATCTTTTCATGTTTATACAGTCGAAAAAGAGTTGTAAAAGGACTGTCTTTTTAATTCCGTTTTAACGAGTCTAAAAAGAAAAACTCGGCAATCTTTTCATTTTTTATGAGTCAGAAAAGAGCTTAAAGAGGACTCATATGTGTTTTTTGTTGAAAATGAGAAATTTCACCTAAATACCCAATATTCTGCACAAAAACTACAAACATTACTCATATCTGTTTAAAATTAACGAAAATGCACCAAAAAATGACCTTTTCAAAGTAAAAAATAAATAAATTTAATTTATTTATTCAAAAAATCTTATAAAAAGGGCTTTTACAAGTTAATTTTTACCATTTTCCTTTGGAGTAGAAAGTAAGAGCTTTTGGTAGAAAGCTTCCTCTAGAGATTGTGAAAAATCTGACCTCTGGAATCGAGAACCGTATTCTCTAGGTAATCCATAATGTCCCTGACTTGCATTTCATCCGTTTGAAATTTTGCTTTAGGGTTTAGAAATCGATTTTTGGAGGAAAATTAGGGCAAAAAATCGCCCGTGGTAGTTGCGCAGGCGCACCATGTGGCCCCTGCGCACCCTGATTTTTCTGTGCACATAGAAAAGTCGGGGTGCTACACCTAGCCTTAAGGAGAAGTTCGCACCTACGCACTGTCTCTAAAGGGATGGGTGCGAACCCCGCAGAATGCGGATTTTGAACCCTAGTTTCTTCATTTTTGCCCCATAGAATTTTGGAATGAAAATTCTAATCCACCTATTTTTGCAATGTAGGTACACAAGATGCTTGTTTGGCAGGAAAGAGAGCATGAGAACGTGGATCAAGCTGCATTAATCCATCCACCTTCATTACAGGCATTGAGAGCATGCGGGCTTTTCAAATTTTGGACCATACCTCGCATGAGGGCACAGGTAGACTTTTTACAATGGTTGGTGAACAGGTGGAGCATACATGACCATTGGTTCATTATTGGTGGAAACCGGCTCGAAATCGAGCTGGATGACATATACTTTTTGACTAGCTTGCCCAAGAGAGGCGAGAAATTGTCTCTGTTTGGATCTAGGCCAGGTGGCCAATCTGTCGCTAGTCTCCGACTCGAGTTCTGTAATGACCAGACTCTGGACAAACGGATAGATGTTAAAACCATCTCCTGTCCTAAACTAAAGGTGATTTCCTTTACTATTACCAGACTCTGTGGGAGCGTAGCATTGCATCTAGCTACGGGTTCCCAGATGCACATGGCAGTGGATTGCTTCCGAGGCACCATCTTCAACTGGTGTGATGCTGTATTGGCCAATGTGAAGGGCCAATTGACTAGGGTGAAGAATGGGCAGCAAAAGAACTTTGGTTATGGTTATTTAGTTATCAGCTTTGCCCTAGAGAGGGTACCGATGCTGGTTCCACAACCACTCACTATTGAGGCTGGACTTCCCCGCGATCCTTGGGTTATGCGATGGGTTGCAGTTATGGCCCGCCATCCTGAGGAGGGTACTGAGGTTGTTCGATTCACACCAGAGTATTTCCGTTGGTTAGAGAACCAACTCTTTATTATTCAGGATTTTCCATATGCTGGGATGGATTATCGTGGCGATCTCGACATGGCTCTTCCACTAGGAGAGCAATGGGATGATAGAGGTAAAATTTCTTTTCAACATTTTAATTTTATATGTATATATATTTTTTTTTAAATCATCCCAAAACTAATAGTAAAAGTTTTAAATGCAGATGTGGGTCCACGGCAACCAGCTGCTCTCCAACCCTATGATCAGAGGCAACCAGCTACTGCGACACCGTCCCCACAGGACGAGTCAGCAGAGACCTTGGCCGAGTTGGAGATCCATCTACAGCGCTTGACCGTAGATATTCCAGAGACTAGCATAGATGACATTCCTCTTCGGCTTCAGTGCTATGTGATTGGGGTCCCAGGACCTTTTAGGAGGTTCCTTTGTAGGGTGGCCCGAGCAGTGGTGTCTTATCAGGATCATCACCAGTGATAGGATGATTGCCTTGTAGACTCATTTTTGGACTTTTGATACTATCATTTTTGCCGATCATAAGGTGTTTTTCAACCTATGATCGAGGACAATGTATATCTTGACACACTCTTGTGCTATGCTATACTATTACTATGGTTATCTTGCAAAACATGTTTATGAGATGTTTTTAAATTTATTGTTTGATTTAATGCAAATGTCTATTTAACATTCGAGAAGCAATTGCATCTGCTAATGTATTTAAATATCTTGCAATGTGTTGATATTCTATGTAATCAAATTCTCGTTCCAAGAGACGAACTCTCAAAAATAATCGTAATAATACTGGATTTCTAATGGCATAAACTCGATTAAGTTGTAATACAACAAGTTCCAAATCTAAATTAACAATCAAACTTCGAATTCCAAATGAGATGGATTCAGATAATAATTCAATCACTGCACTATATTATGTAATGTTGTTCTTTTTTTGACCGAGGCTTACCCCGTGCATAGATACTAACTCGTCAGAGGGTGAATAGATAACCCAGACTGTGGAAGAGATGTTTCATGTACTACGACAAGCGCCATCAGCAAAACCAATGTATGTTTGGAGAGGAAAATCGACATCTGCAATATCAAGAGTAAAACCAAGATAAGTAGGACTAATAATGAAAAACATGAATCTGAAGTAAAGCACACATCTTTAATCTAAGAACACACGAAACATAGAAAGAAATTAATCTAAGAAATGTCCACACTAACCTTTTAAGCATAATATCACTTTCGATAAAGCCCATTCCTAGGTTTACCTAAAGAGACACCGTCAAAATCTTCTAGCTCATAGGCCCCTTTTGCCAGCTTCCGCTTGACAGTATACGGACCATGCCACATGGGTACAAATTTGCCAGGCCCTAGCTTATCGTTTTCTTGATCGTAAGGTAAAACTAGGTCACCTTTCGAAAAATTACGGGGTGTAACATTCCAATCATACTAAGCTTTGATCCTTTTGGCATGAGTTTTGACAGCTAATGCAGCATTGTGGCGATTCTCATCTAATTGAGCTAAGTATAATAAACATTTTTCTTCTTCGGAAGTGGCTGGCAATAATTGCACAACAATTTGTAATGACGGGATTTCGCATTCAATGGGCAATACTGCCTCTAAATCGTAAACCAGTTGAAAGGGAGTAAAACTTGTTGATGTTTTGACTGAGGTTCAGTACGCCCAAAGCGCTGAAAATAACATGTTGTGCCAATTCGAACGATGAATCCCAATGATTCGTCAGATCATGTTGACTAGTACTTTGTTGACTGCTTCAACCAGACCATTTTCTTGTGGGTGATATGGAGTGGAACTATCGTGACGCAAGCCAAGCTGATCTGTAAGTTTGGTCATCATGATGTTTCGAAAATGAGTGCCATGGTCAGTGATAATCGCTTGGGGAACACCAAACCTAGCAATTATATGGTTGAAAATGAAAATTGCAGCAGTTTTTCCATCTGTCGAAAATGTAGGCATCACCTCGGCCCACTTGGTAAAATAATCTACCACAAGGATGATATATGCATGCCCCTCGGCCGAGTGAGGGTTACATGTAATAAAATCGATAAAACGTTTTTGGAAGGGACCAACGGCAATGATAGGGTGGAGAGGAGCACGAGGAGTGCGCATCTTACGATCAAAAATTTGGAAATTGTGGCATTTCTGGACAGTAGTAATACCATATTTGAATAACGACGACCAAAAATAGCTAGCGCGTAAAATCTTTGGGTTGTTGCATACCCAGACATATGATTGCCACACACTCTAGAGTGGCAATCAGTAAGAACCCTCTTAGGCTCGTCATGAGTAAGGAAACGATGGAAAAAAGAATCCACCCCACAACGATAAAGAGTATCTCCAGTAATAGTGTAAGGTTGGGATTGGAATCGTACTTTCCAGCGTTGAGATCATGAAATGTCTGGCCGAAAATATTGGGTCTGGATATAGACATTGATACCTCCGTACCATGGATCAACAGTGCTGATAAGGAACAAGGATTCATCTGCAGTGGATTCTTCCACCACATGTTCGGTATCAGCACGAGGGAAGTCACACATTAATTCCGCAAAAACCAAAAACTTCTTTGACTTGGACTTCTCAAATTCCAGGTCAAATTCCTGTAGGATGACAATCCATTTCGAATACTTTCCTCCCAGCAATTGTTTAGTCAAAATGTATTGCATAGGGTTACAGTGAGAAATGACCATGGTTTTGCGTAACAAAATGTAATGACAAAAATGCTGAACAACTTGGACTGCAGCTAAGGCCAGTTTCTCCACATGTGAATATTTTAACTCAGTGGGAGTTAGAGTCTGACTAAGATAATAGATCACATGTTCACTTTTGAATTCATCCTGTTGAACTAAAACCATCCAAATGCTGGAATGGGAGGTGGCGAGGTACAAGAAGTAATCCTGGTTGTAGTTGGGAGGATGCAATAACGACACATGGGTCAATGCATGTTTAAGTGCATCAAAATATTTGTCAACTATCTCGTCCCAAAAGTATGGAGTGTTCTGTTTCAACAACCGGGTGAAACCTTTTGTAATCTTGGCATAGTTAGGAATGAAAGGATGTAAAAATTTGGCTTTCCCTTGCGAACTCTGGAGTAGGCGCAGTGTCGAAGGAGGTGGTAACTTGACGATGACTTTGACCTTTGAAGGATTGACGTGAATGCCGGCTTTGGATACCACAAATCCCAGTAAAGTCGGGGCAAGGTGAATGCTGGCTTTCGGAAGATCGGGGCTTTCTCATGTAACGTACCTAACTGTGTATAAACTAAGTCAAGGTACTGAGCTTGAGAAATTAATTGCTCTTCTGTAACTACCCCTGCCTTAGCTACATCTTTAGTTATTTTGGGTAATAATGATTTTACAAACCATTCTCCCAAAATTTGATCCCGGATAAAAACTTTCACTAAACGACGTCGACGTCGCCATTCATGAATATGATCTGAAATATATGTGGATTTCGATTGCTTTAATGAAGTTAATAATTTTGTGCCATTGTCATATTGGATTGGCAGCTGAAAATGAGTAAGGAAGGAAGTGGCTAACTAACTAAAATTGTAAAAAGAGCCTCGTGGCAACTCAATGTACCACTTGGTTGCAAGGCCAATCAAAGTGCCTTGAAAAAGACAAAGACGAATTGAATCATCTATAATGGAATTCGATGCACAACAGAGATGGTAAGTCATCACATGATTAGACGAATCTTCTCCTGACTTCCCCTCAAACTTTGGTATATCACTGGGCAACTTATTCGGCATTGGCGTCCAAAGCTGAAGATAATTAATGGGATTTTTTGTAAGGCGCGACAAGTCAGGAAAATCCAAAGTTGCTATAAATGGTAACTGATGGTTCGGATCCAAAAAACTTGGGGTCATAAGACTAACCCCAGGAGGAGGATATCCAGGATAACTTGGTATCGGATTCGCATTTGGGATATGATATCCTCCTGGAAAACTAGGATTAACCGGACCGTACTGAGGTTGCTGAGGTTGTTGATACGTATACCCAGGTACGGTTGATACTGATAAGCCGGGTTCTGCACAGCAGGGCCGAATTGGTACTACCCTTGGTACAGTTGATAAGTAAATTGGGGTTGACTATTGACAACCATATTAGGCCCAGGTTGTCCTATAGGCATGGAAACCAGAGTCTGGATTGTAGGTCCAGACTGGGGTAAAGAGGCCTGAGGAGTTGATACAGGAGTAGTAGAATTTGGAGCCGGTGATACTCTAGAAATGGGTGGAGTGGATTGAACAGAAGCTGCAACAGTTGCAGTAGACGGTTGGGACAGAGTTTGAGGCGAACTAGGCCCTGACTGATGAGCTACCCCAGGTGTAGCAGTTTGAGTAGTAGGCCGGACAGGTTGCTGGGATGAACCAGAAACAAAATATTATCCAGATTGGGATGACAACTGCACACTGGGTTGCGGAGTCTGTTGATCCCACACCACGTTCACTCCGGGGTATGGACCCATAATAGGTTGAGCGTATTGAGGACCAAAACTAGGTTGAGTGTAAGATTGATAATTATATGGTACATTTTCAGGTCCTTGAACAAATGATTGACCTGAAGGTGGTTGAAAACCTTGAGGTTGATATTGACCTTGAGGTTGGTACTGACATTGAGGTTGGTACTGACCTTGTGGTTGGTACTGACCTTAGGGTTGGTACTGACCTTGAGGCTGGTATTGACCTTGAGGCACATATTGATATTGGGGTTGACCTTGAGGTACATATTGATACTAGGGCTGACTTTGAGGAAAATAATGTCCCGTAGGGACATACTATCCTTGAGGTTGCCCCCCAGGCGGTGATGGACTACCTTGAGGTTGCCCCCTAGGCGGTATTTGAGTACCTTGCGGCTGCCCCCTAGATGGTATTGAACTACCTTGAGGTTGTGGATTAGGAGTAGTACCAGACATCATAAGAATCTCTTCGACACTTAACGGTTTAGTTCCGTTATGACTAGGAGATACAACATATTTGATGGGTCGAGGAGAAGCTGCTAAAAATGTACCAGATAAAGATTGATACCCAGGAGGAACAAAAGGACCGCCATGTAAGAAGGTTTCCGGCGTCTGAGTAAACAAGGATGACTGTTTCGACATATTTAAAGGAGGACAATAACCTCTTGGTGTTGGATGGAAAGGAAATCGAGGTGGTGTAGATGCAAGTCCTGGATTTTCTAAGAAATTTGTCAACGAAATATACCAAATGTCACCTCTAATGGGACTGTAGAAAATAGATTCACGCTCCCTAAGTTCAATAGTTGGTTGATTTTCAGGGATGCTTATACCTTCGTTCGGACTCGAACTTACAATTTCTTCAATGGAAATGAGTCCAGAAGGAAGATTCTCAATAATGATATTTCTACTCTGGGTGAACTAGGACCACTAGAAACAGGAGAAGAAAATCCTGAAGATGGAGTAGCAGCAATTTCAGTTTCAGGTTCAGAGATTTTAGATTCTTCGGCTAATGAGCTAGTAGGAGTGATACTACCAGTAACCTCAGAAAATGAAATCGGTTCAGAAATATGTTCTATTGCTTGCACTAGATGATCAGGATGTACAATCAACGAAGACCCTCTGGCCTTCAGCGACCCAACCCTACTGTCACTAGGTGTGACAAGGGCTCGCAACCCTTCTAGTTGACTTGGTGTAAATTCGGGAGGCTGCCCCCGTAGTCGACGGGATTGTCTCGGTAATTCAGCCACGATTAATTATTTAATTACTTCACACAAAAACAAATAAAATCTCAAGAAAAACACCTAAAGTCTCTAAAGAACCAAACAATTTGAAGCACACGCCTAATAAATCTCAGAGATGAAACCACACACAAACAATATCTTTCCGGATCAAAATCCAATGTCGCAGAATTCAATACAGAAATGGCAGTTGGAACAATTACCTCGACCACCTGCTTAATGAAATAGACAGGCACAAGCTTCTTCACTATAACTATCTCGAGTGAATATAACCCCCCAGAGAGTCCAAGTGAGTCTAGTCGACGTCTGCTCTAGGTACAGCGGGATCTTCCCTCCATCGTCACCTAGGAAACAATCCTAAAGATTATGGTCACTAAGGTTACCAACGGAAACAAATATACCTTGGGGAATAGTCTACAATCTGATACACACGCAAGGGAAGAGTAACAAGCTCAATCCCCTTGAAGGCTCCTTGACATAATCCAAGGTTTACCAACAAGTGACCCCATGCTCCTTGATAATGGTCAATCCGAGGTTTACCGTTTTTAATATGTGAATATCTTCTATCGTTCCCAATGAGGAAGGATTGATTCCCA
>APFE030879121.1:0-13821 GCA_000404065.3 Pinus taeda
ACAGAGATTTTCCCCTGGATCCCAAAACTGGGACTACTAGCTTAATTTTTCATTATATTCCTTTCGATGTTACAATACATATTTATACATGCCGAAGCATCCAATACCATGGACCAAAAACCATAGGTAGGTCTGCCCAACCTAATATAGGGTCCAATTTTTTTTTTACGATGCCATGTACACATAACACAATACCATCTACATATGACACAGTAGAATGTATACACATTTACACATGCACATATACACATGACCCATCACATTAGGCATTGTCACATAGAGTGTATAGACTACACCATCTCTATTCATGTGACCTAGGCCATACTGCCTCTTTTGTTTTTCCATTTTCATAATGTAAGGGTCATGTTTAGTAGGAATTCCTTTTTGTCAATAGATTCCTCTTTTCATGTCAACCGTAAGTAGTAATATTTTCATTCAAATGACCACTAACAACCCTATTAGACATAATCAAAATTTTCATACACACACTCTCATATTTATTCATATGTATAATCTTGTATACAATACATAAGTACATGTACAAATAAAGTCGGGGTTAAGAGAACTCCCTTTTTACCATTTTATCATCCATTATTTCCATGGACTCAACTAACCTACTTGGATGTCATATTACTTTCCACTTAATCATGATCATAATAGATATTAACTTGTGTCAAATAAGTGAGATAACTCCCTAAGTACAATCAAGCATGCATTAGTTAATGGAATTCTTTTTCCAGAATTCATCCTTTACTTTTTTCCTTTTCATGTGCTTGTTGTCATGTTCCTACCAATTTGCCCCATAGTGTTTAATATGCAATTCATGCACTACCTCTTTCTTAGAAATTTGTGGCTTTCCTGCCACCAACCAACTTGTTCCAAGGCCCCAAGTATGTAAATCAGAAGACAATCATAACATCAATAGAAAATGCAAGAGTTAAAATAAAAGTCAATGTCACAAAAAGAAAACAGGATCCATAATCACAATCATAGAGGAAAGTCACACACAAAACAACACAACCATGCATATTCAATAATCAATTAATAAGCAACCATAAACTTAAAGTTTAAATGGATAACATATCAACATCAAATAAAGTAGTCTCAAAATTTTGACTCAATGTCCCAAGTCCAACACTCATGAAACTCTCAACCATCATGCCATGCATTTACACGTCGAACAAAATCAATCTCCTTTCTTTTTCAACTCGTGGGGCCAATCTCATTTAAGGCAATTCTCCCCATAAGACCAACAAAATATGAGTTTCCTTCCCATCTCAGTCTTACAGGGCCTTTTCCTTCCATCATCACTTCCCTTTTCTAAGGGTTGAACCTGAAATGCCAATTCCTGCAAGTGTTCTTATGGTTCATAGTTCTAATATTTCAATTATTGCTATTGCCTGACAATTTTCTCATTCTTTGCCTTGCAAATCCTAAGCTCAGTTTCCAATTCCCTGATGAGCCTTCAATTATTCTACTCTTCCAAAGGAGCTCCCCCTCTTAGATTCATGGCGTGTATCACTATACATTTTTTCCCTGTCTCTGCCACCGAGTCTTCCCATGTGCTACCACACTGACTCAATTATTAATTCATAATGAAAAAAATACATATACCAATGGTCATATTACCAAGTAAACTCAAACATGTTGCTTTGTAGGTGGTCACACATCCATAGGATTGTTATGTCTAAAAGAAAAATAACATCTATATAAGTTTGATTTAAAAATTCCAAGCACATATGTATATATAAGTACATTAGTCACAACTATATTTATGCGATCACAAATGCTAGAATCAATTTGTGATTCATACTAAAAAAGTAGTCATAATCAACCTCTTTACCGAGATTACTTTCACCATTTGGATCATCCTTTTAAACACTTTAGAAGGATTTGAACTTCTTCATGAGGTCAATATTCATAGTACTTGTAATCTCATAGAGTTAGTTAGGACACCACATGTCGCATTAGCATGCATCAATTCTTAAATTTTCACATTCGTAAAGAGAATGCATCACGAGATATACAGACCATCTCAAGTTAACATGTAATCCTTGTGCGTTAAGCCTGTCAAAGTACCCATACCTATAGGTGGATTTCGACCTACATCCTTGTTCTGAGACACAATTCACTTATTGATTTTATAAATGGATGTTGTGTGGTAGATATTCAGGCTATGGGAATGCAAGAAATGAGATAGGCATAAGCTCACCTTCTCACCCAAGAGTGAAAGACCCCCATGAGACCTTAATCCATAAATGATGGATTTATAGTCCATTCCCTTCCCAACACAAATACTTTATGGAACTATGTCCATGTTTTTGATCTTGTACAGTGATCTCTTCCCTCTTATGTTTGCAAGTCCTATGTTTTCTATGTAGTTACAAGTGCAAATACTCTACAATAATATTCAGGATTGGTAAAATGACCTCTGCTTTGATGTAACCTGCACTCAAAACTAGATTGCAATGCAATAATAGTCTGGGCTCTCAGTTAGAGGACCTCTATCTTATGTACTATATGAGCATTCAAGAAATGACTCTGCCTCCATCCAACAACAAGCCAACAAAGGTGACTTAGGTTGAGAATGGCCCTTTGATTGGGTTCATTACATGTAATTGAATTTATGGAAGAATTGTTTGCTAGCTAGGAGGAATAGTTTTGATGCCAATTAACCATTGTACTAAGGTTTAACAATACCAATGTAATTACTTCTAGGCTTGAAATGTGCAACCACTTGCCACATCTAAGTAAGGTATTGCTCCTTTGTCCCCATATTCTTAAGGACATTCAGATTTAGTATGCTGGTAATATGGTTGCATGTATACAATCATGAATACAACCCCTTATTAAAGCACTCTAGGATAAATTTCTCAGGTATGAATTATATGGGTGCAATTGATTCATAGAGCATAATTAATCATTATTTCACCTTTAATGTGTAAGGGCTCCAACATAATTTGTATCAAAATTTCCTAAGGAAATTACGTTAAAAAGTTTCCATTAAATGTGTAATCAAATTAGGCTAATCCTTAATAATAATCATATCAACCTCCTCCAATAACCATGAAACACCATCACCAATCTATGCAACATGTAATATGACCCAAAGGAATCATACGAAGGAATCATATGACCCAAACATCATCAAGGCAACCCACAAAAGAGGTTATCTAAGACCATAAAAACAATTGGCAATTACAATAACATAAGAAGATATGTCTCACACAGTCAATTGGCATACTAACAATTTCAAGGATGTAACATAATATCAACAATGGTGATAGATATTTGTCTTAAAAAAAAAAACTGGGCAATTAAGTTTGGGGCAACAACTCTCCACCCAATTGTAGAGAAGTTGCAACCAAGTATCTCTTGTAGTTGTCACCCCCAAGCCAGATTATAGGGGTTGAGAAGGATGCTCAATGAATAAACCAATCTCCGATTTGAATCAGGGATTCCAGAGGTCCAATCTACCTCCACCCTTTATTTATAAAAATGGCTTCAATGACAGGCTATACTAGGGGATCCAGAGGTATGCTACCTCCACTCTGGTGAGATTCCACAAGTGCTCCTACTATTCAACCAAAATATTGTTTCCTCTATGTGTTGTACAAAAATAAAGGGTTCCCTTTGTGTACTGTTACTTTTAGTTTTTTTTTTTTTTTTTTTTTTTGGTGTGTAAGGCTTCCTTTATGCACCCCACCTTTACACTTGTGCTACTATGCTGCTATGCATACTTACTCCAACTCTATTACATTTGAGCCTTGTCTCCTCAGTCCCTCTCCAAAGTATGGAGAATGTCTGCCATCATGTGGACAAAATTACTCCTTACAACTACAATATCACACACTCAACATTACTTTCCTTCACCATGCAACCACCATTGAGTGTCCCTATGGTCTTCATCTTTCAAAATCATTCCAAGGAAGTAACAATCCACTTTCCTCCATTTGCACATTTAGGGTCCTCCCACTTTGGGTCAATTCCAACTTTAAAGTAATGAAAACCTGAACTATCAATTAGTTGAATTGGATGAAGTATAATATTATAAACCCACCAGAAGTCCTCGATGGTATTGAAGGTGTGAATAGAATGCCTCGAACTACCTTAGGTGGCTACTTAGACTTCGCATTGGATTATCAAACGAGGAAGTCCATGAACGCTTGAGTGGATGTGTATTCAAGGGCTCTATAGGTTGTTTAGTCGCATCTATTGACTCCACAACTTCAACAACATTTAGCCTCGATTTACTCTGGTTGTGAATTATCGCCATGCCCAAACACAACTTATAAACATTGCAATAACGCAGAGTCCTCCATCTGTCCTTATGTTTCCAAATTGTTTTTATTGGTTAGCCTTATCATCCTTGGTTTATTTTTTTGTCTTCTTGCCAAGTCATTCAGGCCAATCACCATAATGCCACTTAATCCCCTGCTTCTTGTTTACCATCTGTCAACCTTCATGGTTGTAATAAAAAATCAAAATATATCCCAAGTGGAAATCCTCCTCAACCCTGGAATCTGTGTCTCCACACTCAAACCATGTTTACTTTATTTTTCATGCTTATAATAATTATAAAGATACTTGTGGCTATTACATATATCAGCGTCTAGAGTGATCAAATCTCTTAATATGCAAGCCTCTTTATGAGTGTAAAACTTGAGGAAATATTTGCACATAGAGAGATTTGATTCCTCTTATTGCTTTGTAACGCATCTCGAGTTAAGATGGAATTATATTTGGTTCTTAATAATATTATTGATATTTATAATAAATTTCCTCCTCTCTCTCTCTCTCTCTCTCTCTCTCTCTCTCTCTCTCTATATAATATATGTAGCGGTAAGCACTTTGAGCAATTTTTTTATCTAACATAGGTGTATATATTGTTTTTATGAATATGCATATCAATTTCGGATTGGCATAGGACTTCATAAAAGAAGTTTAGTTGTAACATTATGATTAATGTTTATATGTTTTAGTAAAATTTTAAATAATATCGTTATTTAATTTTTAGGGAGTCTCTATGTAACAGCGCCATGACAGGCAACTCCTAGGGGTGCTACGTGTTTCTTTAATTTACAGGTAATTATTTATATTTTATAATATTAGTTTCATCTCTCTATATAAAAATATTCATATTTCTAATTATATTTTTATAATTAAATAAAGAAATATTTAACGATAAATGTTTCAGTAACTATAACCAAAAGTAATTCATACCTGAAAATGTTAGGTTTGTTGCTTTCCTTAGTTATTCTATATTTTTCAGTTCATTATGTTTGTTGATGTGTGTGTGTGTGTGTGCATATGTCTTTAATGTTTAATTCGAGACTTGACATTAAATTATGAGTTTTGACTTTTCAATGTCTGTTATTGTTTTATTTGAGAGCCCTACAGTATTGACTTCAGTTGATAATTATAAGTGCTATAGACACGACGATGCTATGAGATCTTATTTATCAATCGGCCTGAGAATGATTAGACTTGTTAAAGAAAGGGAGCTTGGCTAAGGGTAATCCTTTCTAAAGCATTTCTTAAATATTTGCTAAGTATTATTGATCTCCAAAATTGATATCTAATTTATAATTGCATTTGGTAGTGGTACATTTAGAGTTGAATCAATGCAGTGTAATATCCAACATTGTAATGATATTCTAGTTATGCACTTTGGAAATCTCTACTCCTCCAAAAAGATATCAGTCTACTTAAGTAGTGCAAGTTATACAATGGAGGATATATGTCTTTGTGCCATAACCTTATAATCCAAATGTAGGAAAATCATTGCATGTGTGGGAAAATCATTGTAGTTACATGACATTGTTTAGTATAAGTAAACAATATTTTTATCGTTAGAATTATTTCTAAAATATGATATACTAATCTCCAATTTCTAATATAGCATGCTACACACACAACTCACACATTTCATTTGCATATTTTCTTCCTTTTTAGTGAAAACTTTGTAAGAACACCCCATTTTCTGCAAAAATATATGAATAGAGAACAACTCAACTGCTGACCACAATAGAAACTAGTAACCCAATAGACTTTATTTGAACTAAAATAAAAAACTTATGATGACCTCATCTTAAAATAATCTATTTAAAGCAATTGCGTTAAATTTCATATTGTATATAGTCTCGAGGGTTAGCTCAATTAGTCAAGGTCCTGTTAATAAAGTACCTTATCATTGTGAGGTCACAAGTTCAATTCTCTTAGACACCCTCAAAGTTAAGCTCTACTAATTTAGCTAACAAAACGTGATCCCTTCAGATTAATTTACTTAAATTTTCTTAAAAAAATTAAAAATTAAAAATTAAAAATCATATTATATAAAACAACTTTCCAAATAATACGTCATAATAAAACCAAATCATTGAAAACTTCATATTTGAGAACATGCTTGAATTTAAATTGTTATGTGACAATTATTTTTCTTAATGTCAACATTATGGTTAGAATCAAAACCTTAATGACTTTGATTAAAATCAAATTATTTTAAATAATGTCTCTACAATTAAATCATATATATGCCCATGTTTCGTCACGCAAGTTTGTTATTATTGTAAAGAGATTCATGATGCTTGAGTTTTCAAAGGTGTACGTTAGAAATTATATGGACTTGGTTTATAATTGTGCTTTTAACACAATGCCTTCTGTAAAAATTCTCATAAATCTTCACAATAACGTAATAGATGTCATGAACTATTTGATAACTAATTATTATAAATTCATTTTAATATACATTTATGGATGTAAACCACTACAATATTCAATGATATTGTTGTGTTTAATTTCTCAAATGTTAAGATGCAACATCAAATCACTGAACACATGGTCATAGTTTTGATAAAGGATGGTGTTAGGCTTTTTAGGTGCAAGTTTGAAAAGTTTATAAATATTTTAATCAATCAAAAAAATATAAAATTAATTATAAAAATTAAAAATATTATAATTTATAGAAATTAATATAAAAAAATATTTACAACAAAATATACAAATATTAAAAATTATAAAAAAAAATCATTTTTATTAATTATTAGCCAATGTCTTATTGAAATGAATTTCAAAATAATCTTTTATGTGGTAACAATGTTTTAACAAAACCAAATTTTTATCATTTTCTACTTTATAACACTTTAAACTCAACTAACAACCCTCTAAAAGCATGTGCGACAAATTTTCACCAACTTCACATTCTAATTATCACTTTCCATTAATTACAATTTGAATAATTTTCCAAAGCTTTTCCTTGCCTTACATTCGATCATCACTTTTCTATTTAGCTATAATTTGAATAACTATGTACACTCTAATATTAAGTTAGTTTACATTTCATTTTTATCTCTATTGATTAAGGTTAAGATTTATGCAAATTTACAATTTTATGAAGAAATAATGTATGATAAAGATATGTTTTTTTAAATCATTTTATTGAAAATTTCATAATAATGTTTTAATAAATTTTATATCAAAATTTAAATGACTATATTAACATTATCTAAATACTTGTTTAATCTCTAAACCATAAATATATACTAAAATCATCTTCATTGTAAATCTATACTATTTTCATTATAAACTTTTTATCTCTTTTTTTTTTTTTCTCTAAATAACCTTAACTACATCATTTACCTTTAACTAAAATGTTTTTCTCAACGTTATAATTACATTAAATCCATTAGTTTTGGATAAAACTTTCACATTTATATAAGAAATTGCCAAAAAAGCAAAGATTTCTTTGAATTTTCTTGGAATTGAATAAATTGTTCCCTAACCTATTCTTAATTTCGTAAAGCTAATAACATCATTCACCTTTTAACACAAATGCTTTTGTAACACTATAATTGCATTAAATGAATTATTTTTAAGATGAAACTTTCACATTTGTTTCAGATGTTACTTTAAAAAAAAATCTCTTTGAATTTTTCTTCGAATGTAATAAGTTATTCCATAACCCATTCTTAAAATTATTTTAAATTCTTCTTGAAATTGAATGGGTTATTCTCTAACCCATTTTTAATTTGGTAAGGTGAACACTTGTATGATTTGATTATATCTATATTGCATTTTCTAAACTTTCACATTTATCTTAAAAATTATTTTAAAAAACCTTTTAAATTCTTCGTGGAAGTGAACAAGTTGTTCCTTGACTTATTCATAATTTAATAAGGTGAATAACAATAAAACCTTCACAATTTTACACACACATCTTTTTAGTTTCTTATAAACTCTTTCTACATCATCTCTCACACACACACATTTCTTTTTAGTTTCTTATCAACTTTTTCTATATCCATCCCTACTTCTTTATTAACAATTCTCCACCTTATAGAATCTTAATTACTTTTGGTGTTGTCTCATTAATGGTTTTTTAGTTACATAGTGGAGCAAATTTATTATCAAGTTTGCATATAAAATTTCTATATAATACTTCTTTTATGTTTCTTCGTATAGTGTCAATTTTAAGGATGGTTAGCTCAATAAGTATGGTCATAGATTTATTTAGTTAGCAACATTTTTTCACAGTCTATTTCTTATTCGGAAGATTGGCTTGAAAGGATTAATGTCTTGTCTATATATTGTTGTTATTTTGTAGCTTTAGAGTTATTTGCCTCAAGCTCTACATTAATGTTTGAATACTATCACTTAGACTTAGATTAATGATCTCATTAACACGTGCCTTCTTCAAGTATTTCACCATCACATATTTAGCCTCCGTCATTGCAAATATTTATTTTATTTGTTTCCTCAAGCCTTAATACTCTTTGATATGATGTGTCCACATTCATTCACTTTAATCACAAATAATGTTTTCTCACCCGTGTTTTGGTTCCCAGGTCCTTTCTCTTTTCTTTGATTTTCATGTCTCTACCTTATCTTGGAGATACACCTTCTCTGAAAAAATCATCTTCTTTGGATTTACCAGTAATTGTTGGTGCCATTAAACTCAATGGACTTATTGTTCTGATTGGTGGGATTGCATCATTTTTCATGTGCCATGCTACCTCTCTTTCATTTGTTAGATCTATTCTTACATATATTATTACAATTCCCACCGATGCTTCTCTTGCTTTTGGTACTTTGGGGTTTACTTTTCCCTTTCACAACTTGTCACTCTTATTTTCAAACTTCTTTTTCTTTCTACCTTCCCCATCTTCATGTTTAGGTGGCTTTTTCAAATTTTAGGGTCTTCTCCATCATCATCATTGTCGTCTAGAATCTCTTATACCTCAAATTGTTGTTGAAATCATTACTTATACAAATATTGTTGATCAAGGATTAGATGGTGTTGATACTACTTTTAATAACATGAAACTTATTAATGCAACTTAACTAGTGTAAATCCATCTTAACTCTAGGTTTATCCAACATTGAAAATGATCAAGCAATTATTGAGTTTTAAATATTTTAATGCTTAAAAGGTTGTAAGTTAAGATAGTTATATGTTGGTGTGTGTGCACACATGCACATTATATATGGATATTTCCAAGAAAAACCCCATGAGGAAAACTAAGGAACACTTTCTCACATTCATAGATGGCATTTCTAGTAAACCTTTCAACATAAACTATTGCACTTAACCTAAGGGAACTCTAACTCGATATCTACTACCATGGAACTAGAGAAATGCACAACAACATTGGTGACAACTAGTTGAACTAACCCCTTGGAATAAAATGTTTAGAAACATCTCATCCCACCCTCAAACAATTAAACTAGAGTGAGAATGTTGGTACATTGTCAATATAAATTAACTCACAAGGGGCAGACATGTCAAAAAATGAGATTTGAACTTAAGTGGGAAGGATAACTTCTATTCTTAACCACCCAAGTACACTCAGTTAACAAAAGCACATACATTAATTGATACTTGGTATTGTTTTTTTAATTTTTAATATGAATTTTATTTTATTTTATAATAATTTGATTGATAAATACAAATATTACATGACATATTTATCATGTATTTTTTATTCTTTCCAAAATAATATATTGGATCTAGAATAAGTACCATATTAGAAAGAGTTGGGCACATTAAGTTGTAAAATGTACTTTACTCCTCTCAACACAATTATGCAAATCTATAAACCCTATTCACCAAAGCAGTTTATAATAGAAAATTTTGTACTCAAGTAAATCCATATATATAGTTACATAGAAACAATTACATTTTCAAAATTCTTGTAAAAAATTCATTTTAAAGATAAAAATGTTATGGTAGTTAGTATTTTATTATATAAATAAATTTATATACATCATGAAATTGTGCCTTATAATAAAAGGAAGCACGGGTGTGGAGTATACTTCCTACATTAATGGATGATGGAAGAATGTACAAAAGCTTAGAGCACAACAATGGCAAATAATTAACAATGATTGGGTATACTCAATGTTCAGAGTGTACAAAAGCTTAGAGCACAACAATGGCAAATAATTAACAAACCATTAACAATATGATTTGGTATACTCAATGTATTATTGAACAGCGAAACAATTATACTACATTTTAGTTTCTATGTACTTTCAACCAGAGTGGTCACCCAGTAAACCAATATACCAACTTTTAATGAAGTTACATTTTATAATAAAGTATCCATTAAATAAACTTTAATCATATGTAATAACATAGATAAATACGACTAGTTACCTAAAAAAATATAAATTCTTAAACTATAAAATTGTTATTAGTTTTACTAAGAATAACTTAACTATTTTATAACTAAATGAAAGATTACGAGGCAAGAGTTCAAAGGGTTCCCGATGAATTCTACAGCAACGAAGCTCTCACCGGTCGTAGACAGTTTCTCTGCATAGTGCTTGTCACAGGCTATCGAATCCTTGTTCAAGAGGAGATCACAACCAGGGTCTCATTGAATAAGTTGTCTTACAACTTGTCGCTCTAGAAATGTCCCATCAATATTTATTGTTTGAATAATCCCCGATGGATTTCTATTTATATTGAGCACTCAAAATGGGCCTCGAAAAGCCATCTAACAATTTTAGAAATTTTATAAAAATAAGTGGACTATCTACAATTTGTTCTACTGAGTCGCATTATGTTGCCTCAGAAATCATAATTGTACATCCCTCCCCATATCACACCACATGTGTATCATTTTTTTATGCCCCATTATTACAATATTGAAGAATTCCTATCAAAGGTTAGTAAATTGGTAAGTTAGAGGTTTGTTTTGCCATAATCATGTCTTGCTCCATTTCAACTTAGTCTTAATTGTGACCATTAACTTGCTCAAGAGCCAATATGCATGTTCTGATCTCATATTTATGTTCTAAGTTCTATAATGCCAAATGTATAGTTTCAAGGACGTTTGTGTGCATCTTCTCAAAACAATAATTGTCTAGAGGTGATCATATTCATACTAGAAAATTTGTGCATTGAACTCCTTCAAGTGATTGAGCTACCATTGTTCTAGGTTGATTCGAGTGACTCCAATTGACATGGTTCATCAATCGCCTATCAAGAAATCCGAGATCATCATATTGATCATCCACACACACATTTTTTTTTTTTATCCTCGATGGCCACGATGTCGACCACCACTTTGTCGTCCAACAAATGGAAATTTGTCCATGATAAAATGACAATGCAACTATTTTCATTGAAATTTTGTTTTGACAACAAACTTATGTTATGATGAAAACTATAAGTGAAATGTGGGTGGGGGTGGCTCCCTCGATGTTTTTGAATTCACTAGGTGGGGCATCCACATTATTCCAACACGTGCCACCCCACTAAAGTGGTTTGGCACTAGTCGGCAAAATGTGCCCAATATTTACAAGTCTATTGAGCCATAAATATGCGGGGCAATATATGCCCACCGTAGGCTTGAAGCAAGTACACTATCTAGCGGTGGGAATATATTGCCCCGCATATTAATCACTCGCTAAAGTGGTTTGGCACTAGTCAACAAAATGTGCCCAATATTTACAAGTCTATTGAGCCATAAATACGCGGGGCAATATATGCCCACCGTAGGATTGAAGCAGGTACACTATCCAGTGGTGTGCATAAACTTCCCTGCATATTAATGGCTCGATAGACTAGTATATATGCCTTTCCCTATATTAAAGCTCGAAAGGTAGGGGGTTTTGCATTAATACTCCACCGTCAATTTGTTGAGCCTATATGGTGGGGATTGATGACTAAGGACTAATGAATTCTTCATTATCATTTGATCCCATGACTTAGATTGAGTTGTCGAGTCTCTTAGGAGTCCCTTTAATCATGGGTTTTGGTGTTATCGCACTGGCAACTTGTGAATTTCAAATCCCTATTTGCCTTTATAGGATTAAGAATAATGAAGCACACAATAACCTTGTTCACACAAAAATCATGCAAATGTTGTTTTGCAAGACGGTGTCAAGCAAGAATTGAAAATGCTATATGAAAAGTCC
This sequence comes from Pinus taeda, assembly GCA_000404065.3. NCBI lineage: Eukaryota > Viridiplantae > Streptophyta > Pinopsida > Pinales > Pinaceae > Pinus > Pinus taeda. The sequence goes on from APFE030879121.1 coordinate 12,424, forward strand.
TCAAAATTGAAAATTTATTCCTTGACTTATGAAACATAAACAAATTTGTTGTTGCCCCAAAAAACTATATGGAAGCTACAATAAATTGAATGCATGTCTATATATTAAATATTTGCAGAGGCCATACCCTCACTTGATCACCAGCACCAACTACCATAGTCTCAAATGATATATCAATGATTGTGAGTCTCCGTGCAACACTAAGATGACCATATATACCAAAAGTAGGTGAGGAATTTGTACCTATCGTCTGCATGAAGCAACTTACCTTGGTAGAAGTGCACGAGGACAAAGCAATTGGTTCTTTAAAAGTAAGGAGTATCTTCACCCTTTTGGGGTTATAAGGAGATGTTGAGAGCACCTTAGGTATCTACTTGTAAATCCTACTTGTAAAAACCTTTTCAATCCATAACACAAGTCCATGACACCATTGAATGCAAGATGAAGACAAATATTCAAAATTATTGCATATTGTTGTTTGTATGTTTTTCTATTTAAGGACCTCTTGTTGTGAATCAGACAACATATTTTCTCTTCGAAACTTTGGTTTCAATTAAAATGTCATTGTGAAATCCATATTGTTTGATTTATTGTCATAATATCAAATCTATGTAATACAAAAGTCTTTGTTACTATATCCCTGCTATCCACAACATTAATTATTAGTTGTTGAGCAACATTTTCAACCACGTTGTTACCAATACAAGACATGTTGAATCCATATACATTTTCCCAATCAAGAGTTGCAAAGCACTTAAAAGAGCATTGCATATTTTATAGGTAGGGTAGAATCTAGATTATGCATTGCATTTTAAAGTGGATAGCATTTTAATGAAATGATTGGATTGTTAAAAAAATACATTGTTTTCTTTGTATTATGGTTTGTCTCATTTGAATAAGTCTTTTAGATACATACTCGTCTGTTGGAAAATATCACCTATATCATTAAGGGTTCTTTTAGATATCGATATAATTATGTTGAAGAACTTATTTGGTAATCATTTAAGGGCGAGATATGGCTAAAGTTTCTTACACTTCATTCCCTTTAGATTTACAATGTGCACATTCCATACAAACTTTAATATTAATGTCATAGTGTATATCGAGAGTCATGGTCCCAATCACCTAAGAAGATTAATGGTCACCAACAACTCAACAATTTATCATCGTGTATTTTATTTCACTTTTTGTTTACCTTGGAGCTTTGAGATTTATCAAATATTAGGATTTATAAGCTTTATCCTTCTACTATTTTGTCACACTTATTTCTCAGTTCAGCCGAAATGTGAGGAAACAGACACAATTTTTTTTATTTATGCTTTTGAATATTGATCTCATAATTTAGTAACAAGTACAAATATGGCTCAATAACATTATTATGGTATGGAAGCACATCCC
>APFE030879129.1:0-25177 GCA_000404065.3 Pinus taeda
ATCAATTACCATTTCATGGCTTGTGTCCTCACAACTATTTGTGTTTTTCATTTCAGACTTGGAAAAAGGATGTTACAATACACTATTTGTATTTTCCCTTTCACACTTAAAAAAGGATGTTTCGGCATCACATACCATTTTGCTATTTTGAGTCCTCGCACCTATTTGTGTTTTCCATTTGAAACTTGAAAAAGGGATGTTTCAAGATCAATACCATTTTGATAGTTTATATCCTCACGCCCATTTCATTGTCAATGGGTTTTAACATATTCTATTGGAATAATCAATTGACCTTATTTAATATACTACATGTTTTCGGTATATCTTCCTACTAATTTAATTTCCGTTTTGGATAATCGTTTCTTGGGCGGCCCTGTCCAAATCAATATGGTTGCCCAGTTGTTGTTCACGTTGATTCATTCATTTGTCTTCCCCTTTAACTCCACAATTTTTACCGGCAGCAAACAAAGGCCTCTAGACGAGTTCAATGCATATTTGCAGCTACTTGCATTCCTTTTCAGCGGTTTCAGCATGCCTTCCTCAAATTAAAACTCGTCATCGACGCCCCTTCCTTTCACAAAAAAAACTGCTAAAGACTATTCACGTTTCAATATTCTTACACATACTGTGCCTTACGGCGTTTCCTTTGCATCCTTGGCTGCAAATGCTAGTTATGTAAATGCTGTCATTTAAAGATGGAATCTGACAATTAAATCGGTGGGAGCGTTTAAATCGTTAAAAAGATTGAATGTTATTTCCTGTTCTCTTTAGGATCGGTGTAAAGGCAGGTCGTTGATTTCGTTGTTCAAAGTAAAGGCAGGTCCTTGATTTCCTTGTTATTTCCTTGTTGAAAGTAAAGGCAGGTCGTTGATTTTCTTGTCATCAAATTTTAAGATTGGACTCGCATATGTATTGACATTGCCGCGTGGCTCCTTTTTAAAGGGGGATCGTGATTTAATGCCTCTCATTTTTGCAATGTTTCCCATCCGGCATATACTCACACCACACTAATAAATCGGCGCGCAACCCAAATCCTTGAGTTTTGGTTGATAATAAGCGGGGCCACGTTTGAATAAAGATGCTACCTACTCTCACAAAAGTCAATTAAAAAAAGGATGGTAAGTTTGAAAGGTGTCCGCGATGGGGGGGCATGTCACGGCAATAAACGTCAGCGAAGAGACGTGACACACTGGCATGCATGCCTTATCACATCCTTTCCTTTCCTTCGGAAAGGAAATTGTTTTTTAAAACAAGAACGTGTAACTCCTAAGCGACATAAACGCAAACTATTGCTTTCAACTTTGAGAGTGAAGAAAGAACATTATCCGAACGAACATTATCGAAAGGAATAAAGATGGTCGATTTTGAGGATCTAAGATTTTATTACTTAAATTATTCAAGTCTAATACGTAATATCTCGCAAGTGTCAGCAAGTTGTTCTAGTGCATGTAATATAAGTCTAACACCTAATAGTGCATGTCGAGGGATTTAATTAAAAGTCAAATTGATATAAAATATTTTTGTACGCGTGAAGGATGATTTTATATATACATATTTATTTATATATAAGTTTCAAATTATACATATTATTTTTTTTTAGATTTAACTTTTAACTTTTTAGTATTCAATAAAATTATTTATGTAATTATATTCATGTGTTAATACAATTGAAATCTTATGTCATTTTATTTATTTGTTTAATTGCCTTTAATATTGTATTTTGCGTATAATTTTTTTTAATTCACTTTGCAATATTTTTTTTGAATTAAATGAAAACAAATATTTAATATAGGTTGTTTTACTTATATTTAATAATTTTTGATGATTTATGTTTTATTATAGGTGTATTACAAAATATTAATAAAATTAAGGTTATGATAAATGAATTCAAAAAAATCAATTATAGTAATTGTGTACTAATCATAGTAATTTGGAGAAAATTATTTCATATAAATATTTTGAAGTTGACCTTCAGCACAAGCATAACTAGAATTATAGAATTTAGAAAACTACTAATTGAGAGTAGAAAGCTTATTTTTGTAATGTATCCCTCGTCAATTTATTGAGACCTTATTTTCTCATGTTGAGTTAGATGGTTAAGAGGTTGTCTTTTATTTTCTATAGTGGTCTCGAAATAAATTGACTAGAAGTTGCTTTTGTAGTATATTGGAAATGAATTAATTAGAAGTTGTTTTTGTAGTGTATTAGAGATAAATCAATTAAAGGAAACTGAGAATTTTATATTCTAGTTCATATCGAATTTATGCACATGTGTATATACAAGATAATAAGTAATGATAATATTTAAGAACTCCTAGAGAATGTACAAAGGACTCTTATGGTGGAACTTGACCCTAACAGTCTAGAAACTGTTGGGAAAGCAGTTATGTCCAAGAATGCAATAGCGGGGAAAGTGTGGTTGGAGAGAAAGGCCACACACACACATAGACAAAGAAAAGGAAGCGATGAGAAAGAAAGGCTGCGACCTGTAGCTGGAAATTTGGCGGGCAGAGAATACAAAAAACTATCAGCCTAGAGCCCATGGGAGAAAAATGTATAATCCAAGGGTTAGAAATTGTACAATCCTATCACCAAGAAAATAATTCTTTCAAGAGATGTTAAATTCCTTGAAAATCAAATATGGAATGATCAAGATAAAGGGACAACCATGAATCAAATTTATACACATGCATTTGAACAAGATGATGCAAGAGAAGTTGAAAAACCAAAACAAGGATTTCCATGCCTACAAGTTCCAACTGAAGACACAAACCAAGGAAGACATAATGTGCACAGTCCATCCTCAAGCAGTGAATATCAATCAACCATTTTACAGAAAACAAGAAGGTATAGAGAGATTTATGAATGAATAGATAATGAACAAGTACATATTGCTTTATTGTCTTGTGAGCCAACAGATTTTCAAGAAGTAGTGAAAAGAAAGAATGTGTTGAAGCTATGAATGAATAATTTGCAACCATAGAAAGGAATGATACATGGAGTCTTCTATATCTACCAAAAGGAAAAATAAGCATTGGAGGGAAATGGGTATATAAGACCAAGTTTAATGAAAAGGGGGAAATTGAAAAGCACAAAGTTAAATTGGTAGCAAAAGGCTTTACGCAATAGCCTAGAGTGGATTATGAAGAAACCTCTGCCCCAGTAGTAAGATTGGATACTATCATAACAATATTAGCAATAACCCCAAAGCATTGGCCATTTTATCAAATGGATGTCAAATAAACATTTTTAAATGGAATCTTGAAGGAATAATTTTATGTAGATCAACTTCGAGGGTATGAAATCAAGGGTGAAGAATATAAATTTTACAAGTTAAAGAAGGCTTTCTATGGTTTAAAACAAGCCCCCGGGGCATGGTACAATGTAAATGATTCATAGCTTCTCAAAAAGGTATATAAACACAGTAATAATGATCCCTCTCTCTATATAAAAAATATCTATAAGGTAATATTTTAATTGTTTGAATTTATGTTGATGATATGATTTATATAGGAAATTTGTAGCTTGAAGATTTTCGAATGACCATGGAGAAGGAATTTGAGATAACCAATCTTGGTCACATGAATATTTTCTTCGAATAGAATTTGAATAGTCTAAAAAAGGAATCTTATTTTGTTAAAGAAAGTATAGAAATGATATTTTGACAAGATTCGAGAGGAGTGAATGCAAGCAAAAAAACACACCAACTATCCCAGGAACAAACATAAGTAATGATGACAACAATAAAGTAGTAAACTCCGCCTTATACAAGCAAATAGTAGGAAAACTAATGTTTCTTACAACAACAAGGCTTGACATAATGTATATATCCGCCTTTGACAAATTTGACAAATGATCTCTTTTAATCCCAACAACAACAACAACAAGGCTTGACATAATATATGTATCCGCAAGATGTCATTTGTTATTTGATAATTTGTGAGGTGTTGTAGCAGTTACAACCACCCTCCAAAATTTTTCCTTAGTTTGTTTTGGAGCCTCCCTTCCAACCTTCACAACAGCTTGCCTTGCTTCGTCAAGTTCACAAGTTTCAGTGTTTTTCTTGCATAAAGGCAGCCTGTCGATCACAGCTTGATCCATTCCCCTCAAAGGTTGTTCACTTGGACTTGGTCCAGTTGTAGGCTGAGCAGCTTCCCCAAGAAAATTGCGCACTTCTGGAGGGGAACCAACCTTCCCTCCGGAAATTGTGCAATCCTATCTGGCAACCTATTGGGCTCCAAGATTGTGCAATTCTGCCAGTCAACAATCCCAGTAGGAATTGTGCAATTTTTCCCAGCAGGGCTGCTTAACCCAGAATTTGTGCAAATCTTGCCAGCAGTCACCTGCTTTGCTTAGAAATCGCACAAATCTCCTGGGCAACCAACCCATATCCTAGCCAGAAATGCACATTTTCTCCCAGCAGTCGAGCAGTCTCTTGCATGTGTAATTGAGTTGACCGATTCCCTCCAGGACCAAGCAAAATTGACTTGAATGCATGGGCTGCTTCTCCCAAGGCAACATGTAAAGGCATCCCTTGTTTCACGGATCGATGTTTAGCATTTGGAGGTTACATGCAAGGATCATTTCAGAAACCTCCCACCAACTGTCGTCGTCCCTAGATTTGTGGCATGTGTGTCACAACCTCGATTTTATCAAAACTCATCAACCAGATGTCGCAGAGCTCATTCCTCACATCAACCTTGTAGCTCTGACATCCACATCACATCTAGGAGCAATTGGCACATTTAGCTCACCTGTTTTGCGGAAAGCCCACTTCCCATGTCTTGTGCTAAATTTTTATTGCTTTTTGTGTTTTCACTTGTATGAGTACTGTTTCATTGATTTATTTGAACACTTGTTGTCATTTACATGTATATTAGCTTTTCCTATCACCGTTTCAGTTTTCTCCAACATCTCACTGTTGTCGCATGCATGAAACTATTTTCCACGAACGGTTGCCGATTTGGCGACTTGCCTCACCGCATGCATGTTTCTTTTTCTTCTAAATCTGTGATTTGCCATTTGCATGCATGAGCATTCACTTATTCTTACACTCAGTATCACCATGCATTCACACTCACATTCACTTTCAGTTGCCCATCGGTGAGTCTGGGCAGCCTTGGCCTGAACTCTGCCTCACCAAGACAACATTGCGCAATACTGAGAGGGAAGGATTTTCCTTTCTCTCTAGAAATGCGTATTTCTTCCCAGCAGTTGTTCCCCATGCTTGCTTTGCGCAATCCTGAGGGACAGTGATTGCTGGCCAAGAAAATTGTGCAATGCAGTCACTGAGCCTGCAACCATTGCCAGATAAGATTGCGCATTGTACAATCCCAACAGTCAGTAGCTAGACTGCACTATGCATTGCACAGTTCTAGCAGTCAATCAGTCTCCCAGAAGCCGAGACTATGCCTTGTGCAGTCTTGGTAGTCAGTCTCCCGACCTCTTGGACGAAATTGCACAACCTTCATGATCAATCACACAGGTATGTTGCAAGTCAGTTCTCAAGTTCATTTTGGTTTTTGAGTGACAGATTGTTTGCCATGAGTGTTGCCATGTCTCTAGGTATTGCAGGTGTTCATCTACCTCTCAACAGTGCACGTACAATGGTTTCCAAGGGAGCAAAGTTGAAGACACCGTTCAGAGCACACCTAGAGATGCAATCGATCAAATGTTTATGAGCTTACCTGCTCACGAAGATATCAAGTTGTTCGTAGACAAGGACATCAAGATATGACAACAACAACATCACAGCAAGCAACATCATGAACTGCAACTGAAGGCAGCATACCAAACACAGCGAATGCAGTGAATGCAGCGAATATAATGAATGCAGGAGGAAGGTTTTTGACAACACAGAGGCAGAACCAAGTTGCAAGATCAAGCAGATCCACTGATAATGAAAGCAACTTTGGAGACTCAAGCTATGAGGTGACGGCGTGACATGAATATCGTGCGAAGATAGTGAATGGAACAAAGAAGGAGTTACATGTGCTGAAGCATAAAATTAGGAAGAACATGAAGCTGCATAGACATATGAATGAGTCGCAGTAGGAACATAGACAACAATGGGCGAAACATGCACTCACGGATGAAACTGGGCCCGTACAAGTTAAATATCCATCCCAGCAACTGGCACGAAGCAAACATGGTGAGCAGTGTTGTTGATCGCATGTAAGGGATTCATGTCATTCTGTGAACGCATGTGATCCAACTCATTCAGCACACTCACCAAGGCAAAGACAAGAAGCAAGTCCAACTAGAGCAGAACATGTACTTAGGCAATTTGATGCACATGACCACCAACACACACTTGAAGATTAGCACGGACACTGTGCATCAATGTGTTGTTGGTTCAACACACCCAATAAGGCCATGTGCATGTTAGTAGATTAGTTGGATGAAGGGGCCGAACCAATGCACCGGTTGCAACAAAGGCAAGGGTTCGCTTCAGCAAGATATCACTATGAGGTGCATGCACACCATCATGGATGAACAAGCTCAACATCAACTCACCACCTTCACCATCACAAGCATGTGAAAGAGTTGGTCTCATCACAACGGACCGAGTGTCAGTGATGTCTTGCATGGCTTGCTCAAGCCATGCTATCTCACATGAGTACATGTGCATTGTAATGTTGAGTCATGTCAAGTGTAAGTCCAGCATCAATAGTTGGATGTAACGGTCATAGAGTATGTGAAGAGTCATGAGGGTAGTTGAACTGTCACAAAGGGGAATGTAAAGGGTCACCCCACCCTTTGCTATAAATAGTCTGTCATATCTCATTGTTAGGGCTTTTGGTCAGCCACGCTTCTGATAAGACTATCTTGGAAAGAGCTTGGATAGTATTTTAATGCGCATTGGCTTCTCCACTGCACAGAGCTAGTTCATCTCTTTAGAGGAGTAGGCGGATGTGGCTATAATGTTCCACTGTTGGCGCTAGCGGGTTTACATGGATGTATTTTATGATTGGAACTTACACTTCTTTATATAATAAGAGCCAACACCTTTTCATGCATATGTTGTTATTGTAGTTGGACTGTTTCGGTTGCTTTAGTGATGTATGTTGTTTAACTTATGTAGTTGTCTATGAACTTCTTTGTATGCAATTATATGAAGAAATTTGTGAAGAAATTTGACAAATGATCTCTTTTAATCCCAAAAACCTGAAGGTAGCACTAGAAAGAGTGCACAAATAGATTAAGTTCATAGAAAGTTGGGGAAATAATTGTATAGATTTGAATTTTCACTGTCCAATGATCTGGTTATGTGCCCAATAATAAAAGAAATAATACAATTTGTCCAAGAGGCAGGAATTGGTCTACTGTAAGGAAACTCATGCAAGAGGAGGCTACTTCCATGTTAATGAAGTAGGATAAACTCACAATAGTCTCGACAATGTCCACAGGAGCCTCACCTATTCAAAACCAAAATAAATGTTTGATTGTATAATGACATGCAATGGATTCAAATAGGGGTAGATGATGGGTGCTCAAATTGACATATTTTAAGCACTCATCCAATAAAATTTTTCCCATTTCCATCTCATTCTAATACCTTTTTCATCCACAATGATGCATGTTTCATTAAGGTATAATTTTCCTCTTTATATGTTCTTTCAAAATATATTCTTATGAAATTTAAAGAGATTACTACCTTTTTGTGCTAATATTAAAATACAGAAACAAAGTTGCATAGGTGCCTTCCAAGTGCAAGTTCTTCAACTCTTTGTGATGACATAGGTGTTGCAACTCTCAAGTGTGAGTTGTTACAAATCTCTTCTTAAGTATACTTGCTGCCTCTTTGAGCTACTTCCCCTCGTGCTACAACTCTAAGTTATTGTCACCATTGTTGCAACTCCTTATTGTTGTTACTCTCTCCTCTTCCTTATTGTGACTCTTGCTACAACTCTCATTTTTGTCGCACCATGTGGATATTTTTGCAACTCGCTCAAGACTGTAGTTGAAACTCTAAGGAAATGTGTTATAACTTTGCACTAGTTGTAACAATTCATTTATGAACCAACCAATTATCATTTGTGGATCAAATGGGTAGTCAAAAAATCAATCTCCTCATGTAGGAAAATGAAAAGGGAAAGTAGGTGATTATAAAATAATGAATGAATCAGTTGCACTTGTCATATAGGTGCTTAATTTAGCATGTTCCCAATTTTTGCTATATTTTGAAAAGACAATGTAAAAGGATGGAACATCCTAATTATCATGGTTATCCATTAACTTGTTTTATTAACTTAAATATAGAACATTTTGTATAAAAAATGGTTCTCTCCTTTAGATAAGTAGTTAATAAGTTAATGGGTGATTGAGAGTGAATCAGAGTCATAATCACAACTAAGTCCTTCATTGTATTTTTGGTTTCCTACAATATAAAGTTCCTTTTCAGTCAGGTTCAATCAATGGTGTGTTGATATTTAGAATCTTCTGAATTTCCTAAATCAATGCCTCATCTAAGGAGGTAAGCCCTCCTCCTTAGCTAGGTTTTGTCTGTAATTTATAGAGTAGCTGTAGTATCCTTTTATATATTTCTTTTATTTCCAACAATTCTTCTAATTAGTAACTAACTCTTATATTTCCTTTGCTTCAAATCTAAAGCTCAATTGTTGTAACTCTAGTATTTACTTTGCTGCAACTCTAAATTTTAGTTGTTGTAACTCAGATATTTCATATTGTTGCAACTGTGAATTTTGTTGTAATTTTGATATTCCATATTGTATTACAACTCCGTGGCATAGGTTTATTTCCACAAATCCAATATTTCATATTGCTACAACTATGTATCATAGTTTTACTATTGTAATTCATTCATTACTATTAACATTAATTATGGATTAATCATTATCGTGAAATTGTCTAGCAATTTGTGACTCAAGTCATTGCTACAACTTCATGTAACACTAACATTTTTTTTCTAGAATCGTGATTGTTATGCTTTTAATTGGGTTCAGTTTAAATATGTTATTGACAATTTCTAGTTGACAGTCTTATTTCCTTTATGGACAAAGTGTAGTTTGATGGTTTGAGATTTGTTGCATTATATTGCATGCATAACTGCATTTTTGTTGTAACAACCAAGATCATTTCAACATTGCAGCAAGTCACCTTAGATGTCTATGTGATTTATTTCCTGCAAGGGTGATTTATTTCTCGTGAGTGTGATATTTAATTACCTGCAAGTGCGACCTTTACTTTCCTGCAAATTTTCTCTTTACATTCTCACAAGTATGAATTGGATTGCAAGTAGATTTCTCTTGGTGACTTGTGAAAGAATCACAATATCTTGTCCAGATTGTACTAGTATAGATGGTTCATGAAAATTCAAAATTTCCATATGAACCTCTAATTGATAATTAAATGTACAATATTTTGGTTGTATTTTTGAACAATTAGAAAGGTAATTGGAAGGATCATCACCACCATTCCATGGAATTTCAAGTAAATTTTGTATCCTTGGTAAACACAACAAGCAACATATTCATGATTCCGCTCTGAGAGGAGATAGAACACTAGAGTTGATACACTCTGATTTGTGTGGCCTTATGCCTATTGCATTTACCTTAGCTAAAAATTATATTGAATGTTTTTTAATTGATGACCATATCAAGATATGGGTTTATTTGTTGAAATAGAAACATCAAGCACTTGGATTTTTTTTAAAATTCACTTGTAGATTGAAAATGAAGCTCAATCTTGTATTGGTGCTCCTTGTATTGATAATGGAGAGGAACAAACTTTGAATGAGTTTGAAGTCTATCTTCATCAACATATGAGCAAGCATCAAATGATTGTTAAATATAATCCTTTGTAGAATAGTGTAACAGAAAGACTAAATATGACACTTCAATATGGTACATCTAAAGCTATTTTTTTCAGGAATATGAAGTTGATGTTTTGGGATAACGCAATTGTTCTATGGGAAATATGTGTGCAAAACATGAGTCCATCTCCTTCCCCTGAGAAAAAGACTCCATATGGAATGCAGTATGGTTTCATTACATTGGCGAGGCATCTAAAGGTATTTAGTTCCACCTACTATGTCTTAATTTCTAATAATCAAATAAACAAACTTGGTGCAATTAATCAAAAGGGAAACTCCTTGGGTTACTCAAATACCACCAAGGCATATCAGCTTTATGATGAGGTAAACAAAAAGTTCATTCGTTCTAGAGGTGCAGTTTTTCTTGAATCCATTAAGATTGACAAAACTGTTGAGGAACAATATGATCATCTCGATGTATTTTCCCATGTAAATACATATCATGATTTTTTTGATGAGATTCCACATCTTGAAGTGGGCATCCTTATCTTGGATCAATGTATAGAATCTCCTTTTGAAGTGCCATCTTCCCCTCATGAAGAAGATCCAACCACTTCACCAAAATAGGGAATTCAATTTGATGATATGATTAAGAGAATTAAAAGGTTAAACCTTAATGGGAAAGCACCACCATCTCAAGCAATAGAGAAACCTAGACCACCATAAAATGGTCCAAAGTCACACATAAAGACACTTGAAAGTGTTCATATTGATCATGTTGGAAAGATAGGAACCGAAAATTCTACAAGGCAAGATGGAGGTGATGAAGATAATTCAAATTTAGCAATGTAAATTATATCGATGTTTCATATGGTTATGAATTTAATTTATCTTATAAATTTGAACCAACTTCATTTGAAGAAGTTGCTTCTCATGATGAGTGGAAAGAAGCCATGAAAAAGAATACGTTTCACCTATTTGTAACTAAATAAATTGATTGTAGGTGGGTTTCAAGAACAAGTACAATCTTGATGAATCACTTCACAAAAACAATGTGAGTCTTGTGGTGAAAGGGTATGCATTGAAAGAAGGCATAAAGTGTGAGGAGAGGTTTTCCCCCATAAAAGAATGGGCTACCATACGTGCATTGTTGGCTTTGAGTATGTAAAAAAAGTAGATGATTTATTAAATGGATGTGAAAAATAGCCTTCTTGAATGGAGACTTCAAAGAGAATGCTACATCTTAACTACAAGGATATGTTGTAAAGGGAAAACAACATAAGTTATGCAAACTCATCAAGTCTTCGTATGGCCTAAAGCAAAAACCTTGCACATGGTATGAAAAGTTAAGTGAGCAATTTTTGAAGATCAATTTCAAGCATTTCAGTCTTGATGATGCAACTTTGATTTTCAAGAAATTTGGCAAAACCATTGTATACATTGTGATGTCTATAGACGATCTTTTGATAACATGGAACAATGAAGCATATATTGCATCCATAAAGAAAAAATTGAATATGCACAACTTCACTCTTACTTGATATTGAAGTAACTCAAAATCCAAAGTAAGTATTTATCTTCAAAAAATACATTAGAAAATTGTTGAACAAATTAGACGCGGCTAATTGTATTGATCTTTATGTTAAAATATAACAAATTTTAATGATTACATTAAAAAAATTAAAAATATAATTAAATTTAAAATTAAATACAAATTAAATAATAAATAAAAGAATTTTGTAAATATTTCATTTACACTTAGGATCTTTTTAAGCTTATGAAAAATCTTTATAAAAACACACATTGATTGTGGTACAGTGGATAATTTTAAGTTACCTTAAAAAAACAAAATTTTAGAGTCAATTACTTAAAGGTGGAAAAATTTAGACAAATTAAACTTACAAATCAAACTTGGAGAAACATAAAAAAGACTTTGCCACACAATACTAATGTTAAAGTTTTAAATTAAAATATAATATTAATATTTATTACATATATTTTTAATAGCTAAGATTATAATAAACCTAAGCTGCACATTCTATATTTTTAATAACCAAGATGGTATAAACCTAAGCTGCATATCTTAAATTCTTCGGACATTTTTTAAGCCATCATTCCAACTGCATTTTTTTTTTACATAAATTAATGGAAATATATTTTTTGCTGAGATAAGTTAATGGAGATATAATTTTGAGGTTAAGTGGCTAGGCTAATTCAAATTACCCTAGTATGTTCAAACAATGACATTAATAGAACTGCAATTAACATAACTATTTTTAGCCAATTAACATTTACATTTTTCCAAGTGGACTGGTTGAAAGAACGAGGTTCAAAATTTGGTTCTGTCAACGGTTTGGTGGCCTAGTGACTCGATTGATGATAATGACGAAAATTGTGTAATGTTAATTGACGTTTGGTACATTAATTGAGGTTGCGTTAACCAGATCAAACTCAAAAGACAAATTAAGGAAGAAGTTTTATTTGATGGCTGATTAACAATAAAAGGTATGATTTTGAAGACTTTTTAAAAGTAGTGTTAACTTACGAATTTTTCTGTTAAATTAGAATTGTATAAAGATTTTTTTAGAATATGAAATGCAAGATTGCGATATGAGGAGATAGATAACGAAAATTTGAGTCAGAAATTAAACGGTTGAGTCTTGTTGTGCTAATTTCTTTTCACACTTATAAATTTGAGATTGATAGATTCACTTATAAATATGAAAAGAGATGATCTCAAATTTTATAAGTGAATTTATCAAGTGTGAAATAATAATAATTAAATTTTAATATTATGGTTAAGGTAGAGACCAAATGTGTGTATGAAGATTATTCTCCGTATAGTTATTTGAGTACTAAAGTCTAAGAAATCATACATGCTCTACCTCTTATTGGATTTGAACATATGTCTTTATATTAGGAAACACATGCTCTTTACCATCACGCCTAGCACTCAAGTTATATATTTTCTTTACAAACTCTTCCAAAATTAACTTATTATTATTGCAATTATAATTATGTAAATGCTTTTATTTAAAGATGGAATCTGACAATGAAATCGGTGGGAGCGTTTAAATCGTTAAAAAAGATTGAATGTTATTTCCTGTTCTCTTTAGGATCGGTGTAAAGGCAGGTCCTTGATTTCCTTGTTATTTCCTTGATCAAAGTAAACGCAGGTTGTTGATTTCCTTGTTGAAAGTAAACGCAGGTTGTTGATTTCCTTGTTATTTCCTTGTTGAAAGTAAAGGCAGGTCGTTGATTTTCTTGTTATCAAATTTTAGGATTGGACTTGCATTGTCGCATCTTTCACTTTGCCACGTGGCTCCTTTTTAAAGAGGGGATCGTGTTTTATGGCCTTTCATTTTTGCTAGGTTTCCCATCAGGGTTATAGTCACAGCACACGAATAAATCGGCGCGCAACCCAAATCCCTGAGTGAGAGCTTTGTTGATGATAAGCGGGGCCACGTTTGAATAAAGATGCTACCTGCTCTGAGAAAAGTCAAATAAAACTGTCGACCACGCAAAAGAAAGGGCATGTCACGGCAATAAATGTCACCGAAGAGACGTAACATCTTTCTTTTCTTTCGTTCGGGAATAGTTACCTAAATCTCCTAAGCGACATAAACGCAAAATATTGCTTTCAACTTTGAGGGTGAAGAAATATAAAATTACCCGACACATTATAAAAAGAAATAAATATGATCGATTTATTATAAAGGATCTAAGATTTTACTAAAATATATTACAATATAAGTCTAATGCCTAATATCTCGTAAGTGTGAGCAAGTTGTTCTAGTATACGTAATATAAGTTTAATCCCTAATAGTCCATGGCACAATAATATCCTCGCATGTCTATTAATTGTATGAGCCAATTAAAAATGAAATTGATGTAAGATATTTTGTTGTGTGAGCGAATTAAAAATCAAATTAATGTAAGATATTTCTGTAGGGGTGAAGGATGGTTTTATTCATCCATCATATATATATAAACCAATTCAAATTATATGATTATTTTTTGTTATGTATAGTTTATTTTTCTTCAATAAATTTACTTTTATGTAATTATTTCATATGTGTAATAAAAATATTTATCTAATTATTCCATGTGTAATAAAATTGAGATTTTACGCCATTTCGTTTATTTGTATAACTTTTTTATAAAAAAATAATAATTCACTTTGAAATATTTCTTTCTTTTAAATTAAATAGAAAAAAATTATACATTTAATATGGGTTGTTTCACTTATATTTAATTGCATTCGAAGATTTATGTTTTATTATAGGTGTGTTACAAAACATTGATAAAATAAAGGTTATGATAAATGAATTCAAAAAAACATTATATTGATTTTGTGTATTGGAGAGAATTATTTTATATAAATATTTCGTAGTTGACCTTCATCACAAGCATAATTAGAATTATAGTATTCAGAAAACTATTAATTAAGGGTAGAAAGCTTATTTTTGTAATGTACCCTTGGTCAACTTGTTGAGACCTTATTTTCTCATGTTGAGTTAGATGGTTAAGAGGTTGTCCTTTATTTTCTATAGTGGCCTGGAAAGAAATTGATTATAAGTTGTTTTTGTGGTATATTGGAAATCAATTAATTAAAAGTTGTTTTTGTGGTGTATTAGGGATAAATTAATGAAAGGAAACTAACAATGTTAAATTCTAGTTCATATTGAATTTATGCGCATGTGTATATACCACATAATAAGTAATGAAAAAATTGAAGTACTCCTGGAGAATGTACGAAGGATTGTTATGGGTGGAACTTGACCCTAATTGTCTAGAAACAGTTGGCAAAGCAGTTATGTCCAAGAATGGGATGGGGGGGGAAGTGTGGTTGGAGAGAGAGGCCACACACACACACAAAGAAAAGGAAGTGGTGAGAGAGAAAGACCGCAACTTGCAGCTGGAAATCTGGTGGGTAGAGAACACAAAAAACTCTCAGCCTAGAGCCCGTGGGAGAAAAATGTACAATCCAAGGGTTACAAAAATTGTACAATCCTATCACCAAGAAAATAATTATTTCAAGAGATTTTAAATTCCTTGAAGATCAAACATGGAATGATCAAGATAAAGGGACAACCATGAATCAAATTTATCCACATGCATTTGAACAGGGTGATGCAACAGAAGTTGAAAAACCAAGACACAGATTTACATGCCTACAAGTTACAGTTGGAGACACAAACCAAGGAAGACATAACGTGCACTATCCATCCTCAAGGCATGAATATGAATCCACCATTTTACAGAAAACAGGAAGTTTTAGAGAGATTTATGAATAAATAGATAATGAACAAGTACATCTTGCTTTATTGTCTTGTGAGCCAACACATTTTGAGGAAGTAGTGAAAAGAAAGATGCGTTGAAGCTATGAATGAATAATTTGCAGCCATAGAAAGGAGTGATGCATGGAGTCTTCTATATCTACCAAAAGGAAAAATAAGCATTGGAGGGAAATGGATCTATAAGACCAAGTTTAATTAAAAGGGGGAAATTGTAAAGCACACAGTTAGATTGGTAGAAAAAGGTTTTACACAACAACTTGGAGTGTATTATGAAGAAACATTTGCCTTAGTAGCAAGATTGGATACTATCATAACAGTATTAGCAATAACACCAAAGCATTGGCCATTTTATCAAATGGATGTCAAATCAACCTTTTAAATGAAATTTTGAAGGAAGAATTTTATCTAGATTAGAATCGAGGGTATGAAATCAAGGGTGAAGAATATAAATTTTGCAAGTTAAAGAAGGCTTTCTATGGTTTAAAACAGGCCCCCAGAGCATGGTACAACACAATTGATTTGTATCTTCTCAAAAATGGATTCAAACATAGTAATAATGAACCCTCTTTCTATACAAAAAATATATACAAGGTAATATTTCAATTGTTTGCATTTGTGTTGATGATATGATTTATATAGGAAATTTGTAGCTTGAATATTTTCAAACCATGGAGAAGGAATTTGAGATGACCATTCTTGGTCACATAAATATTTTATTGGAATAGAATTTGAATAGTCTAAAAAAGGAATCCTATTTTGTTAAAGAAAATATAGAGAGGATATTTTGACAAGATTCGGGATGAATGAATGTAAGCCAACAAACAAACAACTATCCCAAGAGCAAACATAAGTAATGGTGACAACAATACAGTAGTCAATTCCACTTTATACAAGAAGCTAGTAGGAAAAATAATGTATCTTACAACAACAAGGCCTGACATAATGTATTCAGTCAGTCTTATATCTAGGTTCATGGAGTCATCGAAAGAAACTAATTGGACAAAAAGAAAAAATATTTTAAGGTATATTGCAAGAACAATATAGTACGGAAATTTATACAATGATTCAAAGGATATCCATCTTGTTTTGTTACATAGATAGTGAATCTGTGAGAAGTATTGATCTTAGAAAGAGTACCTCCTATTATGCATTCCACGTAGGTACAAGATTAATTTCATGGGCATCCAAGAAGTAGCCCATTGTTGTGATTTCATCAAAAAGAGTAGAGTATGTAGCAACAAGAGCAGTAGCATGATAGGAAGTTTGGTTAAGAAGATTGATAAATGATCTTCGTCCTGAAAAGAACAACGAGCCAAATCCTATTTTCTATGATAATAATTTAGCTATTGAACATTCCAAAACTCATGTGTTTCACTGCAAATATAAACACATTGATACCATAAATCACTTCATTTCTGATCTTGTCAATCATGAGGATATATTTCTTCGATTTTGTGCATCTAAAGATCAACTAGAAGTTATATTCACCAAGCCATTG
Organism: Pinus taeda; assembly: GCA_000404065.3. Lineage (NCBI taxonomy): Eukaryota > Viridiplantae > Streptophyta > Pinopsida > Pinales > Pinaceae > Pinus > Pinus taeda. Next base: position 16,574 of record APFE030879129.1, read on the forward strand.
GGAAGAAATGTTTTTGACTTCCAGAGACAACACTTAGGCATTGTTTTTTTAATCAAAATGAGTAGTCTTTTTATATATTAAAAACACGCTCGTTCGTGTGCAAAATCAGAATTTTATAGAGTAATTTTAGATCCGCTGAGGGTTGTTGATACATCAATTGTTCCACATTTATTCTATGAGATTTCCCCCCTTGATTCTTACAAAAATTTCTCATTTATGGTATCATATGGCTATATATTTGACAAAACTAAAAAAGTAAATATATACATTTAAAGTGTTTCATTCAAAAACATTTGCAAAACCAGATAAAGAACAGACTAAACTTCAATTAGTGATGGACTGTTCAGATCCAGTCGAGTGGATTCTTCTTCATTGCTCCTATTCAGATCCAGTCCATAGGATTCTTCTTCATTACTCTTATTGCTCTCCTCCATATTGAGCTTCAACTATTCGATTTTCTAACACAACGTCTCCACCTCATCTTCTAATTCATGGATTCACTCCTTCTTCTCCAATTCCCACTCCTTCGTGGCCAGATTCTCAAGTTGTTGTTGATAAATGCAATGCTTCAGAACAACCAAACCTTCCCAAATCTCCGAGTGATCCTACACACATTTGTTACAGGCCTTCTTGTTGCTATTGTTGATGAGAGAATTACCCTCCCTTAGACCCCTTGTCCTAGGCCCACGACGGCTCCAGGAGCCAGACAGGGAACTATCCTCTACATAATTGCTATGCACACTCATGTTTTCCTTCATACTATCATTGACGTGCCACTCTAGGATGCCATTGACCTCGTGATTCGAAATGTTGCACACCCCCGCCTCCAAATTACCCGTGACCCACCATTCAGAGAGACCACCGACCTCCAACTCCAAAGTATCCATGAGGTTCTTCCCTAGAAACCCCTCCTAGACTAGCAAACTAGCAACCCTTAGACTAGTAGTTTCACTCAAACAAGCAACCCACTATAATTCGACACTCAAATTTCCTATGTGATTGCTAACTCCTCTAGAAACCCCCCTGAAGATCAACGTTATGAACCAGAACCAGAAACTGATACTCAGATACCCCAAGTTCAGTCTCCAGGCCTTTGCAGAGTCCACCTGAGCAAAGATAAACCTTAAACCATAGAATCATATAATACCTTTATTCCTTAAATAGAATGTGCAGGACTGGGTGATGATGCAATACTAAGGAGTGGTGCTAATGGAGCTATAATCCCAATGATCCTCCTTAATTTCCCAACTATCAACCATTATTTCCCATCTCTTCTCCTTATCCATCATCCTCACCCAAGCCTTCCTCCCACGAGCGACTAAATAAATTCTGAGCATTGGAAATAAATGCTTCTTTGAATTTCCCATTAACTTACCTTTGCCTGAGAAGGAGCATCAACCTTTGCAAAAGAATCCAAGCCATGGGGGCTGGTTACTCACACTTTGTGATCTACAGGGCACAAGTGTAGTACTAAGGGGAAGGACCCATACACATTACTACAACAGACAGAGGAAGCCCTTTCCACGAGGAACAAGGACAGGTCAGGTCAAGCATGGAATGATGCAACAGGGGCCAAGGAGCAGGAGTTTGAAAGAATCAAGGAAGGGGGCCATAACAGAGAGGAGAAGAGGAGGGGCGAGACAAATGAATGGTAAAGAAATATGAGAGGAAGAAGGATGGCAGAGGATAGGGAAGGGAGGTGTTAAGAGAGAAAAGGGGAGCGGGAGGGGGAGAAAAAAGAGAGGGAAAGCAAGGGGAGGGAAGGAGAACTTAAAGGCAGCTAGCCTTACATAATCTAAGGTGATAGTACTTGCTAACTTCTTGGTGAGGCCACGAATTCCATCCTCAAACCAATAATTGAAGCACGTGAATAAGACTAGGGGATGCATATTGTTTCCTTGACCTCATTCACAATATGTTTTTCTTCACTCAACTAGAAAGCCTAGTTTTCTTGCTTATCGACTTCTTGATTATTCCCTCTTAGGATATGAAAAAAGGACACGAAATCGAAGGAGGGGATCAACCCTTAGGATCTCTTTATAATTTTATTTATTTCATATTTAGGACTTGGAGCTTTCTAATGCCCTTTTTTGGAGCCAATGTTAGACTGAGAAATAAACCATAAAATTCAGCTTGGTTGTTTTTCTTCCTTCCAAGTCCCCAAGCATATCTGTCTCTGATGATTCCTTTGGGATTAATGAGAATCCCTCCCCTACCTGTCACCCCAACAGTTAGGCATTGTTAGTAAATGTAATGGTGGAGATTAAGGGGGAGTGTTAAAGTATACGAATCTCCTCTATTAAATAGACTGAATTATTAGTTTCATATGAACTCCAGTGGGACACTTAGATGTGAATCCCATTTTTATTTTTTGTCAAGTGGTCTGAGTTCATCATAGATTACATCAGGCTTAACTTGTGGCTTGAGAAACCTCACCTAAGGGAATCTAAGCTGTCAAAATCATCTGGGGATCAAAAACCAGCCTGGGCCACACCAACCCTTAACATAACTGTATTTTTTACCACATAGTTTTGAATCGGTGGCCTTCACCTCAAGAAGTGACTTAACAGTACACCCCATCACCATATATTCTATGCCCTGTGGGTAAGTCCCAATTAATTTTGCATAAATAGAATTTTTAGAATTAGTTTTTCTTGGTTATCTCTAGAATATCACAGTGCTAACATAATTCTAGAGATATCTCCATCCATTATAAAATTCATATAATGACAAGAAAGGGAAGTTATGCCCCATGTATTTTTTCATTTCCTTCGTTGGTGTTTGGTGTGTGTTTGTTCTCCCTATCATCAAACTTCACATAAGAAATGATATACATGGATAAATAATTTGTGTGTTAGTTCGTCATGTGGGTGATTCATGTCTTCCATCTCAACTACCACATGGTGTTATATTTGGTTTTGATAAAATGACCAAATATGTGTTTCGAACAAAAATGAATGTTTTGTTTTTATTTTTCATAACACATAAATATATATACAAATATATTAGTAAATGTGCTTGATATACATGTATCAACATCATTTTATATTTTTTAAAATTAACATACTAATGGTATAATGAATTGATTATAGGATAATCAACATCATTTTCTCTCATATAAAATTAAGATCCCAGTGGTATAATGCATAGATTACAAGACAATGCATTTCATAAGTTCACATGAAGATTCATTTAATCTATATTATAATATCATGTTAATCATTTGTTTATAAATATATGTATCCACAAGATGTCATTTGTTATTTGATAATTTACATGATAATTCCATAACTATATTAGGTTAATGTGAAATTATAAAACCACTTGTGTTATAAACCTACATATCCACATGATGGCATCTGTTATATGATAATTGGAAGGTATACCATGAAGAAGAAGAAGAAGCTACAACTCTTGAAGTAGAAGAGACCACTACTTCTCAAGAATTGGAAAAAACATACAAGGTCAAGAAACATAAAAAGTAAGTACTCTTCTACTCATGCCTTTATATACATAACTTTTAAGGAAGAATCAAATTCTTGAAAAGGATAAACATAAGCTTAAATGTTATGATAATTGCACCTTAAAAATGATAAGAAACTAGTAATTACAATCTACTTCAAGGGGAAACCTCCTTTTACAATAAATACAATGAACAAGCAATATCTCATGATATTAAGACTATGAATCCTTAACATATATATTTACATATACTAAGGATTCGTAGTCTTAATAATTATAATAAAATGGGACCTTGAGCGACTCTATCCTACATAAAAGTATAACAATAGAAATATAATCATTCAACATATAGGGATTAATAAGAGGTTTTTGGGTTAACATGGGGCTTATAGATGACTTAACATGCCCCTTTCCTTCAAAGAAGTGTTTTCCTCAACACTTGACTATCTTTGGGCGTTTATACAAGAACAACTCATCTTCCCATGTCGCTTCTTCCACTGGTACGTTCTTCTATTTGATGAGGTACTTTGTATCGCTCAATTTCTCAGCTGCTTAGTCATTATTTCCAAATTGTTTCTAGTTATAGTATTAATTTTCCTTCTTCACTAATCTCTAGAAGAATAGCTTCGACTAGGATCTTATCACTAATTACCTTCTTAAAGGAAGAAACATTGAGGACTAGATGTACATGTGAAGATGGAGGCAACTCGAATTTGTAGGTCATATTTCCATTTCTCTATAACACCTTATAGGGACCATAATATCTTGGACCTAATTTATTTTCTTTATTTTTTTCTTGAGGGCCATTGTTTATATGGTTGTAGTATCAAAAATACCCAATCCCTACTTAAAATTCCCTTTTACTATGATGTTGATCTAATTTTTGTTTCATCTTTTTTTGTGCCATAATCAAGTTGTCCTACAATAGTTTGAGAACCTCTTATTGGTGTTCAATGTGGTGCTCTACTCCTTGATCCCTTATAATCCTTTCAAGGGTGATGTGACGGATGGAGGATGATATCCACAAAGTTCCATAAATGGTGGCATTTTTATGAAGTATGGAAGGATGCATTGTACCACCATTCTTCCAAGGGAAACCATTTGAGTCATTATGTCTATTTATCAGATGCAAAGAAACATAGATATCCTTCTAAACATTTATTCACAATCTCAATTTTCCCATTAGTTTGAGGATGGTAAGATGAGTTGTGAACCAATTGAGTACCCAAATAAGAAAATAATTCAGTCCAAAATTTTAAAGTGAAAATTAAGCCTCCGTCACTTACAATAATCTTTGGTATTCCATGTATCTTACAAACTTTTTCCATGAATTCTTCTTCCACAATACTTTCTTTAAGAGGACAAGAAAGAGAGAAAAAGTGGACATACTTTGTCAATCGATCTACCACTACCATAGTAACACTCTTTCCTTCAGATTTGGGTAAACTTGCAATAAAATCAATTGAAATGCATTCCCAATGTCTGGCCAATGGCTGAAGGAGCCCTGGGGTATTGATAGTTTCTCCTTTATTTTCTTGGCATGCCACACATTCTACCACAAACGTTTGCACCTATAATTTAATATTTTCCAAATAAAAAAATCTCGATCCTATTGTATGTCTTCAAGAACCCTAAATATATTCCTATAAAAGAAGTGTATAATTCCAATAGAACCTTGTGTTTGAGTTGAGAATTATTACATAAGTATAAGTGATCTTAATACCATAACAAATAGTCTTTCCATTCTTCCTATAGGAGAAGTGTGTAATTTCAATAGGACAATGTGTTAGAGTTGAGATTGTTAGAGTTGAGAATTATTACATAAGAATAAGTGATCTTGATACTATAACAAATAATTTTTCCATGTGTTTTTTCTACTACATCACGGTCCTCCTATAGTTATTGAATGATCTTGCATATATACGCATAATTCTACCATTTTATCCTTGATTCTTCCATCTAGTAAGGTTGTGGAATGGAAATACCACATAGTAAACCATTTGTGTCTTCCTCTTTGTCTGAGAGTGCATCTGCCAAAAAAAATTGTTTTCCCTTTTTGCAGATAATTTCAAAGTTACAACCCAACATATTCGTGACTGATTTTTGTTGCTCTTATAGATATACTCTTTTCTCCAAGAAGTAATTTAGACTACCATGATATATTTTTACTTTCAAGTGTCTTCATATTAGGTATGGATGTTATTTCTTAACTACATGTTGTATGACCAACATTTCTTTTTCATATATGGTTCTTAATAGGTTATTTCCTTTCAATTCAAAATTTTGAAAGGTAAGAAGTGTTACTTCGTGTATAAAAATGTACTAATGCCATGCCCTGAGGCATCAGAATCCACAATGAATATTTTTGTGAAGTCAAGTGTCTCCAATATGGGAATTGTACACATAGCCTCTTTAATTTCTTGAAACACTTCGGTTGCTTCTTTAGTCCAAGAAATTTTTTCCGTCTTCAATAATTTTGTTAGAGGTGCTTCTGTTTGACTATAATTATTGACAAATTTGCAGTAATACCCTATTAATCCTAAAAATCCTCCAAGTTTCTTTAAGGATTAGGGATTGACCATTCCCTCATAGCTTTTATTTGTTAGGATCCACCTTGACAGCATCATGTGATACAATATAACCCAATATTCCTCTTCTTGAACCCTGAAGGCACACTTGGAAGGATTTTCATATAGTTGCTTCTCTTGCAGTAGTTTCAAGACCCTATCAACATGTTGTACATGTTCTTCGTAAGATTTGTTGTTAATTAGTATATCATCAAAACATACTAGAACAAATTTTCTAAGAAAGAGTTTGAAAATATAATTCATTAAGATTTGAAATGTTGAAGATGCATTTCCAAGTCCAAATGATATAACCAAAAGCTAATAATGACTTTCATGTGTTCTAAAGGTTGTTTTGCGAATGTCTTCCTAGATCATTTTTATTTGGTGATATCTAAAATTAAGATCCAACATAGTAAATAAAATTGCTCTATTCAATTCATATAATAATTGATCAATGATAGGAATAGGAAACTTAACTTGTATTATCATTTTGTTGAGACTTTTGTAGTATGTACACATATGCCATGAACAATCCATTTTGATAACCATCACCATTGGTGAAGATAAATCACTTTATCTAGGTTGAATGATACACACCTCTAACATTTCTTGAGCATATGCTTAATCTCACTCTTTTCTGCATCTAGATATTTATAAGGCTTAATATTAGGTGATACACTTTTAGGTTGCAAATTAATAGAATGGTAATGATATTTTATAGGTGGAAGACCCTTATGAATTTATCTAAATACCTTAGCATGATTATTGATCATTTTTTGAATATGCGTTAGAGTATAGGATGGATATTGGAACATCTAATGAAAACAATTGTGCAACTACACCTTGGTTTCCATTTTTTAGCAACTTTGTTAAAGTATTAGAGCTTCTCACTTTACTTGGTTTCCCTTGGATGCCTCTAAGATCAATTTCATTTCCTTTTGATACAAATATTATGAAAAAATCTTGGAATTTAATAGCAATCGTAACTATTGGACCCCTAATACAACATTACCACTACCCATTTGGATTGAAATCATGGAACTAAAAAATAAATACTCCCACGTATTCATCTCATTCTTATTGCACTTCCCTCAACAAGTTATGTACCCCCATGTGCAATCATCACTTGAAATTCTGGTGTTGGAGATATAAGGCAATTAAGAAGTTTTTCCAATTTATAATTGATGAAGTTATGGGTACTACCTAAATCAATCCATATGGTCACCCTTTTCCTTTTGATATATCCTGTTATATTGAGAATATATGGACTATTGATGCTAGCCAATGCATGAAAATATATTTTTGGAGAAGTTTCTTCTAACTCTGGATCTTCTGAAGTTTCCCGTTATTGATCTTCTTCATATTCGCAGTATATGCAGAATAATTTCTTCTCACTGCATTTATTCCCTTTACTATACTTGTTGCCATAGTTAAAACATATTCCCTTTGCTCTTATTTCATCCATTTGTTGAGGAGTCAACCTTGTTGGTTTAGGAAATGGAGCATGATTTTCTCTATATTTATTAGTGAATACTTTTCTAGTGGCCATATTTTTCCTCTCAACTTTCCTTTCCAGATAAAAAGTATGCTCTAGAGATTTAGGTTCAGAGAGACACATCTAATGTTGGATTCGTTCCTTTAAAGTTCCCATAAATAGGTGTAACAAGTTACCCTATAAAATATTCTTTACTTTGAGACTCAACTTTTGGAATTGTTGAAGGGGCTTTTTAACTAGACCCTTTTGTCGAAGATTTACCAATTGACTAAAGAATGTGTTGTTATTAATATCCTCATAATGTACTATCAATTTCTCTGTAAAAATGGACCAAGATATAATATAATATTTTTTTCTTTCACAAAGCCTTTGATATCATACATGTTGGCCTTGTTCTAAAAACATGGATGCAACATTTACCATTTCTAAGGATGATACTTAGTGTAGATCAAACTATTTCCCCATCTAAAATATCCATGTTACGGGATCATTACAATCAAATTTCCTCATCTCAGTCTTCAAAATGCAACAGTTCAATGGTGCTGACTTGAGGTCCTGATGATATGGATCTTGCTTTGAAAATTCATGATTATGGTTATGGATTTCAAAATTTCAGCTTTCTAATTGTGAATACATACTTCCTATATGAGATTGACTCTCAATAACATGCTTCTCCTTATGTTCATGATTTCCTTTGATCTAAACATCCCTTTTAGGAAACCTCCAAGAGAATATTTTTCATGGAGATCATGGATTTTTCTATTTATTCCTTATTTTCATTCATCTTCTTTTCTATTCCTGTTGTGGAGGTAAATCCCCTCTGTGGACAAAGGAGATCCCACTAGCCTAAATGGGGTCTAGCAACAATCAAACAAAGCTAACACGCAGGTTCCTAATTGCAAAGTAAAGACAGATGATGATGGCCTACCTCGAATCCAACGCTAGTATTCGTAGAAGAGTCGTTGCTCCCGTTCTTTCGCTTCAGCTGGTCACAATCCTCACGATCCTCGTGAACGGACACCTGCACATGCAAAGAACAACACAAATACAAGCATAAAATCCAAGAAATGCAACTATGTA
>APFE030879129.1:25197-38469 GCA_000404065.3 Pinus taeda
TTATATATATCTATTATTATTATTTATATTGTTGTTTTTATTTCACATTATAGCCATTAAATTTATTTCATTCTTTTAGCTAGCCAATATTTAAATGTTTATTATTATAACTTATGTTATACTAATTATGATTATTTTTCAATGATGTTTTTATCTTTCATAGGTCTCTAAGGAGCAGCAAAGTGAATTAAGATAGCTGGTCAAGGATTACTAGTCTTGTTGTCGGGATTATTCACGGGGGTTAGCAAGGGGTTCCAATTTTTGCTGATTTCCATGCCACCATCCCTATTAAGTTTTTTAGGGTGTTTAATGATTTCAATAGCTTCTCTAACCTTGCGCTTGAAATGGTGTTCTACATTGGCAATGACTTTGGTGTCTTCCAGGCATATGTGGTGATTAGTTTTTCCAACATGCTCAGCTAGGGCTGAGGATCGGATTCTTTCTTTATGGATGTCTGCACTATGTTCTTTGAGTCTAATCCTAACAGATCTACCGGTTTCTCCTATGTATTGATCACCACAAGAACAACTGATGATGTATACTCCTTTTTGCTGAAGATGTTCTTGGCTGTCCTTAACAGATTTCATTCTTTGCTTAATGGTGGACAAGGGTTTGAAAGCGGTCTTTATATTTTTCTTATTGAGGATTTTTGCTATTTTTCAGTGACTCCTTGGATGTAAGGAAGGTAGGCATTCGAGGTAGGGGTGTCATTTGTCTTGCTTTTATTATTAACAGATTTCGCTTTTTGAATGGCTTTGTATATGCTTTTATTATTGCACCCTAGGTTGGTAAAAGCTCTTTTAAGGTATGAAATTTCTTCATCAGTATGGTTTATATCAGAGATTCTATAGGCTCTAGTGAAGAGGGTTTGTAGCACCCCCATTTTTTGGGCCGGGTGGTGATGGGAATCGGCATGAAGGTAGTTATCTGTATGGGCTTTCTTTCTAAAAACTTTGTGACCAATGGAACCATCCTTCCTTCTAATGAGGAGGATATCCAAGAAAGGAATGCAATTATTCTCTTCTACTTCCATAGTGAATTTGATGTCTTCAGACAGGCTATTGAGATGGTTGAGAAACTTGCTTAGCTCATCCTCACCATGAGGCCAATTGACACTGGTGTCATCTACAAACCTGACCCAAGATTTGGGTTTTAATGGATATGAATCCAGGGCTTTCTTCTCGAATTTTTCCATGAAGAGGTTTGCCACGATTGGTGAGAGAGGAGATCCCATCGCCACACCTGAAGTTTGCTCAAATATTTCACCTTGGAAGGAAATGAAGGTGGAGCGAAGGCAGATTTCGGCTAATTTTGCGGTCTGGGTATCTGCTACATCTTTAACTACCTGAATAGCTTCATCTAGGGGGATTTTGGTGAAGAGCTTGACTATGTCAAAACTAACGATTTTGTCTTCGGGGTCTAGCTTGGTGTTTTTAATGCAATTAACAAATTAATTAGAGTCTTTAATGTAAGAGCTAGTCTTGCCCACTAGCGGGGATAGAATGCTAGCGACGTATTTGGCTAACTCATAGGTGGGGGACCCTATGGTGTTTACTATGGGTCTTAAGGGGACATCTTTTTTATGAATTTTAGGGGCTCCATAGATCCGAGGGGTGATTTCACTGTTAGGAGTCAATTTCTTTTTTATTTTATCATCTGACTGGTTTCTTTTATGGCTTTCTTTACCAGGTTTGCGATTTTGGAGATGGGGTTTTTCTCTAGCTTCTTGTAGCTACCACTATTATATAAGCGGTCTTTCATTTTGTTAATGTAATCTTCATAATCCATAATGACTGTGGCACCTCCTTTGTCAGCCTTTAGAATTACTATGTCCTTATTGTTTCTAAGGTTTTTTAGGGCTTTAAGGTGCTCCAGGCTTAAGTTTCTTCTGGGGGGCTTGGCTTTTCTTAGGATAACTGCGACCTCTTGTCTGATGAGTTCTTTGTCATCATCCTTTAGCGTCTTGATTCCATCTTCAAGGTTGCAAATGATTTCTTCGTTGGGGATTTTGCTAGGGGCTAGAGTTAAGACCTCTGTTAAGGACTTCCAATTCTTCTGTCTTCAGCTCATAAGAGGATATGTTGACCACTTTTTTATTTTCCATGCTGCTGTTCCTAGGGTTATTTTCTATGTTACCATTATTAACCCTGTTATTGTGAATGGTTCTATCACTACTGCTCTCTATGTTTATTTCATCTAATTTATTACTACTATTAGGCCTATTAATTAATAAATTATTTGATTTGGGATTAGATGTGTACCTGTGATGTTGGGCGCTCCCCCAGCTTCCTGCTTCCGCTTCAGATGTGTCTGTTTCTTCCATGTTGTTGCGCATCTTGATGCCTTCTGGATTGATCACAACAAGAACAACTGATGATGTATACTCCTTGCAAAGCTTGTTGGGAATGGGGAACAAGCCTCTCTCTCCTTGGTTACTTGGACAAGGATCTCCTCATTAAAGATGTAGCCTTATGGGGATGAATAAGACCTCTTGTAGCATGAGCTTAGCAATTCTCAGACTTTGGGACTTAGAATTTGGAGCTTGAAGAGTATAATTACTAACTAGCTTGTCAAAGGCAAAAGGAAAAGCTTATATATAGAGAGGAGAAGGAGATAGGATCATCCACAAGATTCATGGGATTGGCCTTATCATTAGGAAGCTTCCATGAGAGGTGGAGAACTACTTCCCTTCTATGGAGATTCAAAGCCCAACTGAACTAACTCAAACTGGAATCAGTTCATGAATAAGTTAGGAAGAACCTTCGCAAGTTGGTTTGTTAAAAACTTTACCCAACTGGGTTGGCGCTAGTGCGACTCTGAGACAGAGCGCCAGCTGGCGTGCCCTCGTTGGAGGATTTCTCTCATTGGCGCGAGTGATACACTGAGGAACAACGCCAATGGAAAAAGGGCTATTTTTATGGGTATTTTGCAGAATGTGTCTTCAGGGCATATGAAGTACATACTCAAGGGGATACAATGAAGGTGTTTTCAGGTTATGTCACTTCTCACAGGTCCCGGAATAAGTCCTCCAATGTGCGGGACAAGGGGTAACATGGACAGTGAAAAATTACTGTGTAACAGATGCCCCCTAAAGCATGAAGCCCGAGAGAGAGAGAGGGGTGAAATTCTTTACAAGAACATGGTCGACTGGAAACACGGTCGTTGGAGAACCTACACGAAGTACAACTGATATCTCAAGTACATGATGTACGTGGTATGGGCGCATCCATCCATAGCAGAGTACATAAAAATCAGGAGCCAAGGTATGGACACAACTATCCAGCGAGGATCGATGAATAGACTCAGGCATGGTCGCAACCATCTAGTGAATGATTCATGTAATGATTATAATAATCCACAAAATGCAACCTGGATCTCAACAGACAAAATCCAGGGTCTTGCGCTCCATCTCAACCCGAACAAAGTACAAGTTCAAGCATGCGAATATAGGAGTCGAAGTTGAACATGCAGGAACATCGTCTGATTACCAGTTAATGATGAAAACTGTTAACAGACGCGAGAGGTACCACCAATAATGACAATGGTCCTCAAGGTACTATAGGTACAATCCACGGCGTGCGAATCAGTGAGCCGGTGTTGAAAACCCGTACAATCATTCGATCGGAGGCCAATGATGAAAACCTTGCGTCGAACATGAAGAACTTGCCATTGAGGCATGTAGGCTCCAAGGTACTTGAAGGGAGTCTCTAAGTCAACTTCCTGGATAATGAGCTGAAGTCGACAGGAAGTGACCTTGACCAAAGGTGGGCCATAAGGTTTCCCACATCATCGACACGAGACAAAGAAGGATACAATGTTTTGTGTGAGGTATCAGAGGGAGGTTAAGTATTCTGTAGAGGTCAACTTCTCTTGAACATATTGGCAACATGACAGTGGACTTGGCAGTATTTGACATCAGATGATCAGGGGTCATGGTGACAAGGCGATGAGTAGATGAGAGGTCAAACAGGATAACCCAAACCCACGGAGGCAAGTGTAAAACAAGATGAGATGTCCCCGCCCAGACACGAATGCAGATGAGTGCCATGTTCAAGAGCGACATACTGCTGACACGACGATAATTGTGGTTCCTTTATTCCCCCACCATTTCTGGCGAGTACCCTGATTATTTTTGGATGCCAAGCTTGACGGGGATAGCATATGCTTGGGAGGCATCATTTCGACGAAATCCGATGTCATTTAGCTTTAATAAGTCTGACAAAGGAAGAAATCAGCGTCTTTTCATGTTTAGAGAGTTTGAAAAGACAACGGAAAAGTAAACTCCAGGGGTGTCCTTTTTTCATAAAGTTATGTCTCTCGAGCCCGAAAAAGTTTAAAACAATGCTCGAAAGAACTGCCCGAGCATTACGATCGAGGAGTACTTTTCATGAGTAGTGATTTAGATATGAAAAAGTAAAAAAGTGATCGAAACCACGTCACTTCGTAACCGTTAACGAACCTGAAACGACAAGGGTCCGACAATCTTTTCGTTTTTTACATGGTCTGAAAAAGGGTTTAAAGACGACCACCTCTCATTTACGTTTAATGAGTCAAGAGGAACAACTCGGAAATCTTTTCATCTTTAAACGGTCAAAAAAGAGCTGAAAGAAGACCTCCATTTTTATTCTCTTTAGCGAGTCAAAAAGGAAAAAATACTCGGCAATCTTTTCATATTTTACGAGTTAGAAAAGAGCTTAAAGGTGACTCGGGTATGGGTCATTTTTCACAAGCTTGAAAACCATGGAGAACTCTGCTTGGATTTGGTTTCATGTTTACACAAGCTTGAAACGAAAAACTATGCTTGTTATAAGTTCACATGCCCCCAGCATAATGATGCAAAATGAGGTACGTGCCCCCCAAGCTTCATTGCATTCAACAAAGTGGATGGAATCAAGGTTCACTTTCGAGATCTTGGAAAGACTCGACTTGTATTTTACGAGATCTTAATCAAAAGACTCGATTTGGAAAGGGAGTTGTTTCATGTTTTAATGAGGTTGACACAGTAAAAGAACTATCCTCATAACCCTTGTTTCATTTTTTAATGAGCTTGACACAAGATCAAGTGAACTATGCTCCGACCAGACCTAGTTTCATTTTTTAAGGAGCTTGACATAGGAAAGTGAACTATGCTCCAACCAGACCTAGTTTCATTTTTTAAGGAGCTTGACATAGGAAAGTGAACTATGCTCCAAACGAACTTCGTCATACTGAACAGGAAGTCGTTGCTTCCAAGAGTGTCACTCCCGGTGGAAGGATCACATCTTGGAAGTCAGGACCCAATGCCCCCAGGACACTATGCACGATGGAAGCATCACTGGATACAGGCACAGGATAAGTCGCCAGGTAGTTGACCTGCGGTGGGGCAGATACAACCAATGGATAAAAACCAGGAGGGGCAGACAACTGCGTAGGAGACACCAGGGGACTAAAGAACGATAATTGATCTATAGTCACAATCCTTCCGTCGTGTGGAAAGCAAACCACATGGAAAAGTGAAGAGACGATGGACCCCATGGCATAAACATAGTCACGGCCAAGGAGAAGACTGAAATCTAAAGCACCTTGGGTAACTAGTACGTCTATATAGATGATTTTGCCTCCCAAAGTAATAGGGAACTGTGGGAGGATCCCCAACAGTTGACTGGTTCCTCCATCAAACGCCATCATATTCTGTGCGACCGGCACAAGCTATGGGGAGCCCAAAGCTTGCCAAGTAGTTGAAGGCATAAGACTGACAGATGCACCCTCATCCAAGACAGTGCCAGGTACTGCCTTATTATAGTCATGTACTGTAATTTGGAAAGGCACATGGGATGGAGGGCAAAAAGCGGTCAAATGACTCCAGTCGAAGGAAACGACTAAACTACTTGGTGGGGGAATCGTATGATTCCCCCCTGCTCCGAAGAAGGACTCTCGGGATCAGCTGAGATAGGAGGGTCATTTTCGGACTCAGGAGAATCTGACGAGATGAGAAGAACATGAGCATGACGCTCTTCTGAAGCAAAGTGATCAACAGGTGGTGAACCCAAGTTGACACTCTCTCCGACCAATGGTTGGTCTGGAACAGGCTTAACACAGCCAGGTTCGGGAAGAGGAGGATGGACAAGAGAAGGATCTAAGTCAATCTCTTTGTCGACAGGGAGAGGATCTGAAGAGAGCCTCTGATAACCAACTGGGAGCTGGGGTGAAGAAGCTGTAAGACTTTCCAAAACGGTGGAAGCTTTATCCATCAGCGGACAAAGGTGAAGGGGATGGTTGCCTTCACATAGTCTACAGGGGAATCGAATCTTCCCTTTCGTCTTACCTTTGCCAGTTGGTAGGGTAGCATCGCCATGAGCTGCAGAGGACGATGAGGGGCAGGTCAGATCATGAGACCATACTTCTAAGATCCTGGGAATGCCAGGACAATCACGAAGAAGATGGTGATCCTTACACAATTTATAGGGATACTTAACCTTCTGCGGAGGAGCAGAAGGAGTTATGACCTGAGATGTACTCGGAGTAGTAGTTGCATTTTTAACCTCTCGCTTATGAGACTTCTTCTTCTTCGTCTTCTTCTTCTTCTTCTTAGCCACTTGATTACTTGAATCCAGACTTTCACTAGGTGAAGTAGAAGATGAAGACATAGAAACAGGCGAAGAAGGGGAGAGGTCCACCTTGGAATCAACATGATGTTGTTCGGGTGGAGGAACTGATTGACCAGTAGTTGAGACAGTAGGGACCACAGAGGTTGAGAACAACCAAACAGGCAACCCAACAGTTAACCCAGGAAGGGACAACATGGCCATGTAAGGAGCACCAACATTCCCAAAAGGAGGAAAATGACCAGGAGTCCCGTCATAGGGGATTCCTAGGTTGGTGAACTCTGGAAAAGTTGCCATCAAAAATCACACACGGGGCTAAGAAAAAACCAAGACACACAATCAAACGGTCAACAAATATAATCTAATAGGGCGTGTGATCGCGGGTAAATAAATGCTAAGACACAAGGTCGTTTCTTGCCTTTACTCTGTTTGCATATGGCTAATAGCATTGCCTTGTTTTTCTTGCGCAGGTGGGGGTTCGTTCTTTGGCATGGTTGATGAAATTGCTACGGGCTTTGTTCTGGTAGGCTCTGCTACTATTATCAATTTGTTTTTGTTAGTTGGTCTCTGTCAGTTTGTTGGGAAGAGTCCCAGTTCTCGTCCACTCGAGTTTCCCTGTTGTCGCTATGCGACCTGGTTCAGTCTTGTACAAAAACCCTCGATTGTATTGTGGCAATTTGTAACTATAAACCAACTTTGGACAATGGCCAACCAAACCCTCACCCTTAGGGTTCTGCTGGTTCTTAATGTTCTTTCCACCATTTGAATGGATATCCATGGACTATTGTATGTATACAAATATTTATTTTTGTTGGCAATGAAAAGGAATTAACAGGAATTTTGGTTACATTACATTTACCTCTAGCCTAGGGTCGTTACTCAGCGTTTGCATTCTCATTCTTTTTCAAACTGCCTGTAATGTGATTGACTTTCGTTTGTGGAACTTCATATGTTTGTTGCCAGTCTTCGTGCTGGGAATGCTCGTCCAATTTCTTTGTTCACCTTTTGTTCTTTAGGAAGGAAATAATACGTAATGGGTAGGAACGCACAATATTTGTTTAGTTTTGCTTACTCAATGATTAAGGGAAAAAAGTCAATAAATGTTACAACAAGCTGTTACAAATGGACTCAAATATTTCGGATGGAAGAAATTTTTCTCTGCTCATATACTGAGCCCCTCCATGATTGTATTACATTGATTTTTATATTGTGTTTAAACAGTTACTCAAACTGTTCTCGGTTACCATATAGTTACTCTTTGTAGTTACATAGTCGTTAATCGTGTTGGGTTTTCTTGTACTGTTGGAGTTATAATATTATACTTTTTTCTATGATATACATCTGTAAGATAGACTCAGAAAATGACAAAACAATGTAACTGTTATGACACTATTCTAACTGTATTGTTCCTAATATTCCTTAACTAATAATAATAAAACAAACTAGTTTCTAGACACTGCTTTATTCACTAAACATAAATGAAATTAAAAGTCTTGAACCTGTCCTTCTTGGCCTAAGACCAACACCCGGTCATGATGCCCTTAGCTAGATGCTGCTGCATCAGTTGTGTTAAGGGGGTTGTGATAGATAGACAAATGGGGAGAGATGGAGGGAGGTATAGATATAAATGACAGGGGGAGAGAGGTTAGAAGAGAGATAGAGAAAGGGAGGGAGAGGTGGAGAGAGAGAAGGAGAGAGGGAGGGATATAGAAACAAAATGGAAGGTGGAGAGAGAGGGAAGAAGAAAGAGACGCATATAAATAAATAAATACTAATAATTGAGATATAGAAAGTCATGAATGTTTTTTTTTTCACTAAAATAGATGTATTGATTTTAGTGTGGTTGTTTATTTCTAATCCTATTTTATCACTTGCACTGGATGCATTAATTTTAGTGTAGACGTTGAATTCTAATCCTATTTAATACCTTACACTAGATGCATTGATTTTAGTGTGTATGTTAATTTGTACTCCTATTTGATTGCTTGCACTGGATGCATTGGTTTCAATGTAGACATTGATTTCTAATTCTATTTGATCGCTTGCACTAGATGCATCGATTTCAATTTAGATGTTGATTTCTAATCCTATTTAATAACTTACACTAGATGCATTGATTTAAGTGTAGATGTTGGTTTCTACTCTTATTTAATTTCTTATAGTGGATGCATTGGTTTCAGTGTAGATATTGATTTCTAATCCTATTTGATATTTTTCATTAGATGCATTAATTTCAGTATAGATGTCGATTTCTAATCATATTTAATACCTTACACTAGATGCATTTATTTCACTATAGATGTTGATTTCTACTCCTATTTGATTGCTTGCACTCGATGCATTGGTTTCAGTGTAGATATTGATTTCTAACCCTATTTGATTGTTTGCACTAGATGCATTGATTTTAGTGTAGATGTTTATTTCTAATCCTATTTGATTACTTGCACTAGATGTATTGATTTCAGTGTAGATGTTGGTTTCTGATTTGATGCAACTATATGTATGATGCACATTAATTTTAAAGTAATTAGATTAATAATGTCTATTGATTTCAATGTAAGCACATCGCTTCCCCCTCCATCTATATCTTTATCTTCCATTGTCTCTCCTTCTTTATCTCTCTATATCACCCCCCAAACATACAGACACATTCTCTCCATATCTATATATATCTCACTTTCTCCCTTCCTTTTCCCCTCCCTCTATCTCTCTTCCCCTTCTCTCTGTCTCTAACACTTCTCTCTCCATATCTATACCTTTCTGTCCCTCCCTATCTTTTCCTCTCTCTTCTTCCCTCTCTACCCCCTTCCATTTTTATCTCTATCTCCCCCCTTGTCTATTCTTATCACCCACAAAAGATACATAGTCTCTCTCAGTGTAAGCATATAAAAATTATTCACGATGTGCATTGACTTCTGTGTTACAGGAATTCAACCATAAATAAAATACTTGAATTTTCATCCTAAATAAAATGTTCTCTTACCCGAAATGTTTTCTTCCTGAAATTGTAAACTATTTGTAATTTGCTACATTCTTATTATTCCCATTTTTCATCATTGAACATTGTTAATCACTTTGCATTCAAATGTGGTAATAGAAAATAACTACCATTGAAAAGTATTTGGGACTTAACACTCCATAAGTCACAATGATTGACTTTGGAGAAAACTACTATTAATATTGGAGAGCAACATAGACAAGGTATGATGTTTACTAATAGTAGCTCGAGTTAAATATTTGAATGGTCTATGATTTCAACTACCCTTTTTCATATTATCAATATGAAAAAATGGCAAAACTAATAGGTGTGACAATAAGAACAGTAGAAGAAAATAGTTTTAGATTGACCACGATGAAGATTGTTTGTAATTGACTATATTTGTATTATTCACATTTTCTATCATTCAACGTTGTTACATTGTCACTCTGCACTCAAAATTTATATTTCATCATTTTTCATCATTCAGGATACTAATAGTTTCTCTCATCTCAACAAGCTGAGATGACCAAGCAAGTTTAAAAATAATTTGACCAAATTAATCTTAGACATATTTAGCATATTTAAAAAGATCACAATAATTAGATGTTCAAAAAATTTTGTATGACCACATACGACTGAAACCAACCTAGATCCATTTTAACCCTGGGTCTATCAAGCGCCGAGAGGGATCACCCAACCGCCGCCCGACTGCTTGTCGGGGCGCAGCTGCAAGCAGTTGCACCTTCCAGGGCGATTCCCAAAATCGCCCAACCGCCTGTGGGGGCATGACCTGGGCACGCAGCTGCATGCCTGACCCATTAAAAAAAAATTAAAACGAATATTTTATAATTTTTTTTTAAATGCATTTAATTTTTTGAAACAAATAATAATTTATTTTAATTTTTTTTTACCCATAAAAAGTTACTTTTTTAACAATGTTAAAAAAATTTAAATCAAAAATTTTAAATTTAATTTTTTAATATAAATTTAAAAATGTTTTTTTTTTAATAAAAAAATATGTTGTTTTCTGCCTCTTTTTTTTTTTTTTTTTTGAAATACATATATTTTTTTTAAATTTAAATGTATTTTGGTTTTTTTTTTTTGTATTTGAATATATTTTTGTTTTTTAAGGGTTTTTTTAAAATGTTTTAATCTTTATTTCTAGTTTTCTAATTTTTAATTTTTTTTTAGCTTTTTTATATTTTTTTTATATTTTTACTTATTTTCTAGTTTTTTTTTTTTTTTTTTCTTTCTCCCATTTTTTTATGTGTGTGCTAGATAAATATAATAAGGGTTTATGATGGACAATATGTTTTTTCTATTATGTTAATTCTTTGTATTTTTTTTATTTTTCTTCATTATTAGTTTTTTTTATATCTTAATCTTTTATAGGTTAATTTTGTTTTTTCTTACATTTTTATGGAGTGGTGATTTTTTTTTTTTTGTTCATTATTTTTTTTTAGGTTGTGTTCTTTGTTGATGTGGTCGATTTGTTTTGTGAGTTTAATTTTTATGTTTTTAAGTATATATTTTGTTATTTATGGTTTGAGCTTTGCTATTTTTAACCTTTTTTGTTTTTTGTTTTTTTCATTGTTTTTTAATTTTATGTTTTCATTATTCTTTTGAAATTTTAATGTTTTTTAGAGTCATGATAAAATCTTTTGCACCATTATTATAAAATGTTGGAAATTTACCCTAGAAAAAAAAGTGTTATTCCAGCATCAACACTTTTATTTTGAGGGTGTTTTTGCACAATTTTTGCACATAAAAATTCAGTTTAACTGCCATTTTTTAAAAAATGTTGAAAATTGACCCTAAAAAAAAGCCAACATTCCAGTATCAACACTTTTCATTTTCAGGGTGTTTTTTGCACAATTTTTGCACAAAAAAATTGTTTTCACTGTCATTTTTAAAACATGTTCAAAATTGACCCTAAAAAAAACCATCATTCCAGTATAAAAACTTTTCGTTTTTAGCACTGTTTTTCATGTTTTTTCGGGGTTTTTTGGCCAGAGTTCCTGTTTTGAGTTTATAGTTCCTGTTTCAAAGTTTACATTGTTAATTCATTCATTAATATTAACATTAATTATGGATTAATCATTATCATGAAATTGTCTAGCAATTTGTGACTCAGGGCGTTGCTACAACTTCGTGTAACACTAGCATTTTTTTCCTAGAATCATGATTATTATGTTTTTTATTGGGTTCAGTTTGAATATGTTGTTGACAATTTTTTATTGATAGTCCTATTTCCTTTATGGACAAAGTGTGGTTTGATGGTTTCAGATTTGTTGCATTATATTTCATGCATCACTACATTTTTGTTGTAACAACCAAGATCATTTCAATGTTGGAGCAAGTCAACTTAGATGTCTATGTGATTTATTTCCTACAAGTGTGATTTATTCCCTACAAGTGTGATTTATTCCTCATGAGTGTAATATTTAATTACCTGCAATTGTGACCTTTACTTTCCTGCAAATTTTCTCTTTACATTCTCACAAATATGAATTGGATTCCAAGTAGATTTCTCTTGTTGACTTAAGAAAGAATCACAATATCTTGTCCAGATTGTACTAGTATAGATGGTTCATGAAAATTCAAAATTTCCATATGAACCTCTAATTGCTAATTAAATGTACAATCTTTTGGTTGTATTTTTGACCAACTATAAAGGTAATTGAGATGTTCATCACCACCATTCCATGGAATTTCAAGTAAATTATGTATCCTTGGTAAACACAACAAGAAACATGTTCAGGATTCCACTCTGAGAGGACATAGACCACTAGAGTTGATGCACTCTGATTTGTGTGGCCTTATGTATATTGCATTTACCTTAGCTAAAAATTATATTGAAGGTTTTCTAATTGATGACCATATCAAGATATGTTGGGTTTATTTGTTGAAATATAAACCTCAAGCACTTGATTTTTTTTTTATAAATTCATCTGTGGATTGAAAATGAAGCTCAATCTTGTATTGGTGCTCCTTGTATTGATAATGGAGGGGAACAAACTTTGAATGAGTTTGAAATCTATCTTCATCAACATATGAGCAAGCATCAAATTATTGTTAAATATAATCCTTCGTAGAATAGTGTAACATAAACACTGAATATGACACTTGAATATGGTACATCTAAAGCTATTTTTTCAGGAATATGAAGTTGATGTTTTGGGATAACACAATTCTATGGGAAATATGTGTGAAAAGCATGAGTCCATCTCCTTCCCCTGGGAATAAGACTCCATATGGAATGTGGTATGGTTTCATTCCTTTGGTGAGGCATCTAAAGGTATTTGGTTCCATCTACTATGCCTTAATTCCGAAGAATCAAAGAAACAAACTTGGTGCAAGTAATCAAAAGGGAAACTCCTTGGGTTACTCAAATACCACCAAGGCATATCAGCTTTATGATGAGGTAAACAAAAAGTTCATTCATTCTAGAGATGTGGCTTTTCTTGAATCCATTGAGATTGACAAAACTATTGAGGAACAATTTGATCATCTCGATATATTTTCCCATGTAAATACATATCATGATTTTGTTGATGAGATTCCACGTCTTGAAGTTGATCGGGATTTAAATAGGAACGCGATAAAATACAGAGATAACCATATACACAAAGATGCAGTGGAAATAATGCTTCATTTCATTAATGGAAAATATCGAAATATGCTTACAACCAGAAATGGAAATAAACC
>APFE030879129.1:45207-62299 GCA_000404065.3 Pinus taeda
TACAGTTGTGGTTATTAATATAATTTATATATTATTTTTGGGACTATAGATATTAATAGTACTAAATGCTTATAAATCCAAAATTATAATGATGAGTGTAGATCCTTCTTATTAATTTAAAAAGTAATTCATTAATTTATTATTACTAATAAAACCTATAAAAGAATGTTAATTGAATTGTCATTTGTTAAAATATTAGTAATAATATATGAATAATTTACGCTCAATTTTAATAAATTCTACATAAAAAGAGATAATGCACAAGAAGAGGTTAATCATAAAAAGAGGCCGGAGGACATGAAGAACAAGGGAAGAACATCACGCTGCCCTCGATAAGCGATACTAGGCTCACAAGGACAAAACCACGCCCATCCAAAGAAAGCACCTAAGAAGAACAGAGGGGGGAGGAAGAACCCTAAGACGACAACGCAGGGATCCAACTTCTACTTACCTTCCACCCATCATCTCTGTTGAGATGGATGGGTCTTCGCTCAATTTCAATAGCTTCCCTTAACTTGCGATGATGAAACCGATCGATCCTAGCAATGACTTTGGCCTCTTCTATGCAAAATACTGCTTTCAACTTTGAGAGTGAAGAAATAACATTACCCGACACATTATCAAAACGAATAAAGATGGTCGATTTTGAGGATCTAAGATTTTACTAAAATATATTACAATATAAGTCTAGTGCCTAATATCTCGTAAGTGTGAGCAAGTTGTTCTAATCCTCGATTGATTGTGTGAGCCAATTAAAAATGAAATTGATGTAAGATATCTTGTTGTGTGAGCGAATTAAAAATCAAATTAATGTAAGATATCTCTGTAGGGGTGAAGGATGGTTTAATTCATCCATCATATATATATATATACAGACCAATTCAAATTATACGATTATTTTTTTGTTATGTATAATTTATTTTTTCTTCAATAAATCTATTTATGCAATTATTTCATATGTGTAATAAATTATTTATCTAATTATTCCATGTGTGTAATAAAATTGAGATTCTACACCATTTCGTTTATTTGTTCAACCCGTTTTAATATTGCACTTTTTTATAAATAAATTTAATTCACTTTGAAATATTTCTTTAAAAAAGTATACATCTAATATGGGTTGTTTCACTTATATTTAATAGCATTTGAAGTTTTATGTTTTATCATAGTTGTGTCAGAAAACATTGATAAAATAAAGATTATGATAAATGAATTCAATAAAACATTATATTAATTTTTGTGTACGGGAGAAAATTACTTTATATGAATATTTTGGAGTTGACTTTCAACACAAGTATAATTAGAATTATAGAATTTAGAAAACTATTAATTGAGGGCAGAAAGCTTATTTTTGTAATGTACTTTTAGTCAACTTGTTAAGACTTTCTTTTCTCATGTAGAGTTAGATGGTTAAGAGGTTGTCTTTTATTTTCCATGGTGGCTTGGAAATAAATTGATTAGAAGTTGTTTTTGTGGTATATTGGAAATCAATTAATTAAAAGTTGTTTTTGTGGTGTATTAGGGATAAATCAATTAAAGGAAACTGACAATGTTAAATTCTAGTTCATATCGAATTTATGTGCATGTGTATATACCACATAATAAGTAATGAAAAAATTGAAGTACTCCTAGGAATGTACGAAGGACTGCTTTGGTGGAACTTGACCCTAATTTTCTAGAAATGGTTGGCAAAGTAGTTATGTCCAAGAATGGGATGGGGGGAAGTGTGGTTGAAGAGAGAGGCCACACACACACACACAAAGAAAAGGAAGTGGTGAAAGAGAAAGATCGCAACTTGTAGCAGGAAATCTGGTGGGTATAGAATACAAAAAACTCCCACCCTAGAGCACGTGGGAGAAAAATGTACAATCCAAGGGTTACAAAAATTGTACAATCCTATCACCAAGAACATAATTATTTCAAGAAATTTTAAATTCCTTGAAGATCCAACATGGAATGATCAAGATAAAGGGACAACCATGAATCAAATTTATCCACTTGCATTTGAACAAGGTGATGCAATAGAAGTTGAAAAACCAAGACAAGGATTTACATGCCTACAAGTTCCAGTTGGAGACACAAACCAAGGAAGACATAACTTGCACTATCCATCCTCAAGGCATGAATATGAATCCACCATTTTACAGAAAACAAGAAGTTTTAGAGAGATTTATGAATAAATAGATAATGAACAAGTACATCTTGCTTTATTGTCTTGTGAGGCAACACATTTTGAAGAAGTAGTGAAAAGAAAGAATGCGTTGAAGCTATGAATGAATAATTTGCAACCATAGAAAGAAGTGATACATGGAGTCTTCTATATCTACCAAAAGGAAAAATAAGCATTGGAGGGAAATGGATCTATAAGACCAAGTTTAATGAAAAGGGGGAAATTGTAAAGCACACAGTTAGATTGCTAGAAAAAGGTTTTACACAACAACTTGGAGTGGATTATGAAGAAACATTTGCCTCGATAGCAAGATTGGATACTATCATAACAGTATTAGCAATAACACCAAAGCATTGGCCATTTTATCAAATGGATGTCAAATCAACCTTTTTAAATGGAATCATGAAGGAAGAATTTTATGTAGATGAGAATTGAGGGTATGAAATCAAGGGTGAAGAATATAAATTTTGCAAGTTAAAGAAGGCTTTCTATGGTTTAAAACAGGCCTCCAGAGCATGGTGCAATGCAATTGATTCATATCTTCTCAAAAAGGGATTCAAACACAGTAATAATGAAACCTCTTTCTATACAAAAAATATATACAAGGTAGTATTTCAATTGTTTGCATTTATGTTGATGATATGATTTATATAGGAAATTTGTAGCATGAATATTTTCGAACAACCATAGAGAAGGAATTTGAGATGACCATTCTTGGTCACATAAATATTTTATTGGAATAGAATTTGAATAGTCTGAAAAAGGAATCCTATTTTGTTAAAGAAAGTATAGAAAGGATATTTTGATAAGATTCAGGATGAGTGAATGTAAGCCAACAAACAAACAACTATCCCAGGAACAAACATAAGTAATGATGACAACAATACAGTAGTCAATTCCACTTTATACAAGAAGCTAGTAGGAAAAATAATGTATCTTACAACAACAAGGCCTAACATAATGTATTCAGTCAGTCTTATATCCAAGTTCATGGAGTCACCGAAAGAAACTAATTGGACAAAAAGAAAAAATATTTTTAGGTATATTGCACCAACAATATAGTGTGGAAATTTATACACTGATTCAAAGGATATCAATCTTGTTTGTTACATAGATAGTGAATTTGTGAGAAGTATTGATGATAGAAAGAGTACCTCCTATTATGCATTCCACGTAGGTACAAGATTAATTTCATGGGCATCCAAGAAGTAGCCCATTATTGTGATTTCATAAAAAAGAGTAAAGTATGTAGCAACAACAGGAGTAGCATGATAGGAAGTTTAGTTAAGAAGATTGATAAATGATCTTCATCCTGAAAAGAAAAAGGAGCCAACTCCTATTTTCTATGATACTAATTCATCTATTGAACTTTCCAAAAATCATGTGTTTCACTGCAAATATAAGCACATTGATACCATAAATCACTTCATTTTTGAGCTTATCAATCATGAGGATATATATCTTGAATTTTGTGCATCTAAAGATAAACTAGAAGTTATATTAACCAAGCCATTGGGAAGAAATGTTTTTAAGTTCTTGAGATAACACTTAGGCATTGTTTTTTTTAACCAAAATGAGTAGACTTTTTATATATTAAAAACATGCTCGTTCGTGTGCAAAATCATGATATTACATCGTAATTTTAGGCCCGCTGAGGGTTGTTGATACATCAATTGTTCCACATTTATTCTATGAGAATTTTCCCCTTGATTCTTACAAAAACTTCTCATTTCTGGTACCCTATGGCTATATATTCGAAAAAACTAAAAAAGTAAATATATACATTTAAAGTGTGTCATTCAAAAACATTTGCAAAGCTAGATAAAGAACAAACTAAACTTCCATTGGTGTTGGACTGTTCAGATCTAGTCGAATGGATTCTTCTTAATTGCTCCTATTCAGATCCAGTCCATAGGATTCTTCTTCATTACTCTTGTTGCTCTCCTCCATCTTGAGCTTCAACTATTTGATTTTCTAACACAACGCATCCACCTCGTCTTCTAATTGGCAGATTTTCTCCTTCTTCTCCAATTCCCGCTCCTTCATGGCCAGATTCTCAAGTTGTTGTTGATAGATGCAATGCTTCAGAACATCCAAACCTTCCCGAATCTCCAAGTGATCCTGCACACATTTTTTATAGGCCTTCTTGTTGCTACTGCTGACCAGAGAATTACCCTCTCTTGGCCCCCTATCCTAGGCCCGCGACGGATCTAGGAGCTAGACAGAGAACTATGCTCTGCATAATTGCTATGCACACTCATGTTTGCCTTCATACTATCACCGACGTGCCACTTCACGATGCCATAGACTTCGTGATTCGAAATGTCGCACACCCTCAACTCCAAATTACCCGCGACATAACATTCCAAGAGACCACCAACTTCCAACTCCAAAGTATCCACAAGGTTCTTCCACATAAACCCCTCCCAGACTAGAAAACAAGCAACCTTTAAACCAGTAGTTTCACCCAAAAAAGCAACCCACTATAATTCGACACTCAAATTTCCTGTGACTGCTAACTCCTCTAGAAACCCCCCTGAAGACCAACGCTATGACCCAGAACCAACAATTGATACTCAGAGACCCCAACTTTAGTCTCTAGGCCTTCATAGAGTCCACCTCAGCAAAGATAAACCTTAAACCATAGAATCATATAATACCGTTATTCCTTGAATAGAATGTGCAGGATTGGGTGATGATGCAGTACTAAGGAATGGTACTAATGGAGCTGTAATCCCAATGATCCTCCTTAATTTCCCAACTATCAACCATTATTTCCTAGCTCTTCAACTTGTCCATCATCCTCACCCAAGCCTTCCTCCCACGACTGACTAGAGAAAGTCTAAGTAGTGGAAATAAATGTTTCTCCAAATTTCCCATTAACTTACCTTCGCTTGAGAAGGAGCGTCAACCTTTGCAAAAGAATCCAAGCTGTGGGGGTTGGATACTCACACTTTCTAATCTACATAGCACAACTGTAGTATTAAGGGGAGGGACGTAGACACATTGCTGCAGCAGACAGAGGAAGCCCTTTCCACGAGACACAACGACAGGTCAGGTTAAGCATGGAATGACGCGACAGGGGCCAAGGAGCAAGAGTTTGAAAGAGTCGAGGAAGGGGGCCATAACGGAGAGGAGAAGAGGAGGGGCGAGACAAATGAAAGGTAAAGAGATATGAGAGGAAGAAGGATGGAGGAGGATAGGGGAGGGAGGGGTTAAGAGAGAAATGGGGAGGGGGAGGAGGGGAAAAAAGAGAGGGAAAGAGAGGGGAGGGAAGAAGAACTTAAAGGCGACTAGCCTTGCATAATCTAAGGTGATAGTACTTGCTAACTTCTTGGTGAGACCAAGATTCCATCCTCAAACCAATAATTGAAGCGCATGAATAATATTAGGGGATGCATATCGTTTCCTCGACCTCGTTCACAATATCTTTTTCTTCACTCAACTAGAAAGCCTAGTTTTCTTGCTTATCAGCTTCTTGATTATTCTCTATTAGGATATGAGAAAAGGACATGAAATCGAAGGAGGGGATCAACCCTTGGGATCTCTTTATAATTTTATTTAGGTTCATATTTTTTGCTGATGAAATATAGTTCATATGCCTTATGATCAACATTGAGTACCTAGGATCTGGAGCTTTCTAATACCCTTTTTTGAGCCAATGTTAGATCGAGAAATAGACCATAAACTTCAGCTTGGTCGTTTGTCTTAATTCCAAGTCCCCAAGCATATCTATCTCTGATGATTCCTTCGGGATTAATGAGAATCCCTCCCCCACTTGTCACCCCAACAGTTAGGCATTGTTAGTAAATGTAATGGTGGAGATTAAGGGGGAGCGTTAAAGTATAGAAATCTCCTCTATTAAATAGAGTGAATTGTTAGTTGCATATGAACTCTAGTGGGACACTTAGATGTGAATCCCATTTTTATTTTTTTTCAAGTGGTCTGAGTTCATCATAAATTACATCAGGCTTAACTTGTGGCTTGAGAAACCTTACCCAAGGGCATCTAAGCTGTCAAAATCATCTAGGGATCAAAACTAGCCTGGGCCACACCAACCCTTAACATGACTATATTTTTGACCACATAGTTTTGAATCGGTGACCTTCACCTCAAGAAGTGACTTAATAGTACACCCCATCACCATATATTCTATGCCCCGTGGGCGAGTCCCAATTAATTTTGGATAAATAGAATTTTTATAATTAGTTTTTCTTGGTTATCTCTAGAATATCACAATGCTAACATAATTGTAGAGATATCTCCATCCATTATAAAATTCATATAATGACGAGAAAGGAAAGTTATGCCCCATGGATTTTTGCATTTCCTTCGTTGGTGTTTGGTGTGTGTTTGTTCTCCCTATCATCAAACTTCACATAAGAATTGATATACATGGATAAATAATTTGTGTGTTATTTCGTCCTATCGGCGACTCATGTCTTCCATCTCAACTACCACATGGTGTTATATTTGGTTTTGATAAAATGACCACATACGTGTTTCTAACAAAAATGATTTCTTTTGTTTTGTTTTATAACACATAAATATATATACAAATATATTAGTAAATGTGCTTGATATACATGTATCAACATCATTTTATATCTTTTAAAATTAATATACTAATGGTATAATGGATTGGTTATAGGATAATCAACACCATTTTCTCTCGTATAAAATTAAGATCCCAGTGGTATAACGCATAGATTACAGGAGAATGCATTTCATAAGTTCACATGAAGATTCATTTAATCTATATTATAATATCATGTTAATCATTTGTTTATAAATATATGTATCCACAAGATGTCATTTGTTATTTGATCATTTGTGTGGTAATTTTACAATTTCATTAGGTAAATGTGAAAAGGTAAAATCACTTTTTTATAAACCTAAGTATCCACAAGATTCCAGTTGTTATTTGATAATTTACATGATAATTCCATTACTATATTAGGTAAATATGAAATTCTAAAACCATTTGTGTTATAAACCTACCTATCCACATGATGGCATCTGTTATTTGATAATTGGGAGGTATACCATGAAGAAGAAGAAGAAGCTACAACTCTTGAAGTAGAAGAGATCACTACTTCCCAAGAACTGGAAAAAACATCCAAGGTCAAGAAACGTAAAATAGTAAGTACTCTTATACTCATGCCTTTATATACATAATTTTTAAGGAAGAATCAAATTCTTGAAAAGGAGAATCATAAGATTAAATGTTATGATAATTGCACCTTAAAAATGATAAGAAACTAGTAATTACAATCTACTTCAAGGGGAAACCTCCTTTTACAATAAACACAATGAATAGACAATATCTGATGATATTAAGACTACGAATCCTTTATACACACACACACACACACACTAAGGATTCATAGTCTTAATATTTATAATAAAATGGGACCTTGAGTGACACTATCCTACTAAAAATATAATAGTAGAAATATAATCATTCAACATCTAGGGATTAAGAAGGGGTTTTTGGGTTAATGTTGGGCTTATATATGACTTAACATGCCCCTTTCCTTCAAAGAAGTGTTTTCCTCAACACTTGACTATATGTGGGCATTTCTACATGAACAAATCATCTTCCCATGTCGCTTCTTCCACAAGTAGGTTCTTTTATTTGATGAGGTACTAAGTATCGCTCAATTTCTTAGCTTCTTAGTCCTTGTTTCCAAGATTGTTTCTAGTTATAGTATTATTTTTCCTTCTTAATTAATCTCTAGAAGAATAGCTTCAACTAGGATCTTATCAATGATTACCTTCTTAAAGCAAGAGACAATGAGGACTAGATGCACATGTGAAGATGGAGGCAACTCAAATTTGTAGGTCATACTTCCATTTCTCTATAATACTTCATAGGGGCCATAATACCTTGGAGCTAATTTATTTTCTTTCTTTTTTTTCTTGACGACCATTGTTTATATGGTTGTAGTCTCAAAAATACCCAATCCTCACTTCAAATTCCCTTTCACTATGATGTTGATCTAATTTTTGTTTCATCTTATTTTGTGCCATAATAAAGTTTTCCTACAATAGTTTGAGAACCTCTTGTTGGTTTTGGATGTGGTCCTCTACTCCTTGATCCCTTATAATCCTTTCAAGGGTGATGTAACAGATGGAAGATGATATCCACAAAGTTCCATAAATGGTGGCATTTTTATGAAGTATGGAAGGATCCATTGTACCACCATTCTTCAAAGGGAAACCATTTGAGTCATTATGTATATTTATTAGATGCAAATCATTACAGATATCCTTCTAAACATTTATTCGCAATCTCAATTTCCCATTAGTCTGAGGATGGTAAGATGAGTTGTGACCCAATTGAGTACGCAAACAAGAAAATAATTCAGTCCAAAATTTTAAAGTAAAAATTAGGTCTCTGTCACTTACAATAATCTTTGGTATTCCATGTAGCTTACAAATTTTTTCCATGAATTCTTCTCCACAATACTTGCTTTAAGAGGATGAGAAAGAGAGAAAAAGTGGACATACTTTGTCAATAGATCTACCACTACCATAATGACACTCTTTCCTTTAGATTTGGGTAAACTTGCAATAAAATCAATTGAAATGCATTCCCAATGTTTGGCTAATGGCTAAAGAAGCCCTGGGGCCTTCATAGTATCTCCTTTATTTTTTTGGCATACCACACATTCTACCACAAATATTTGCACATATAATTTAAGGTTTTCCGAATAAAAAAATCTCGATCCTATTGTATGTCTTCAATAACCCTGAATATCTTCCTATAAAAGAAGTGTATAATTCCAATAGGATCTTGTGTTTGAGTTGAGAATTATTACATAAGTATAAGTGATCTTGATACCATAACAAATAGTCTTTCTATTATTCCTATAGGAGAAGTGTGTAATTTCAATAGGACGTTGTGTTAGAGTTGAGAATTATTACATAAGAATAAGTGATCTTGATACTATAAAAAATAAATTTTCCATGTAAGTTTTTTCTACGACATCATAGTCCTCCTATAGTTTATGAATGATCTTGCATATATACACATATTTCTACCATTTTATCCTTTCTTCTTCCATCTAGTAATATTGTGGAATGGAAATACCACATAGTAAACCATTTGTGTCTTCCTCTTTGCTTTAGAGTGCATCTGCTAAAAAAATTTGTTTTCCCCTTTTGTAGATAATTTCAAAGTCATAACCCAACATATTTGTGACCCATTTTTGTTGCTCTTATGGATATACTCTTTTCTCCAAGAAGTAATTTAGACTATCTAATCTATTTTTACTTTGAAGTGTCTTCATATTAGGTAAGGATGTTATTTCTTAACTACATGTTGTATTACGAACATTTCTTTTTCATAGTAGGTTCTTTCCTTTAAGTTCAAAATTTTGAAATGCCCTGAGGCATCATAATCCACAATGAATATTTTTGTGAAGTCAAGTGTCTCCAATATGGGAATCGCACACATAGCCTCTTTAATTTCTTGAAACAATTTGGTTGCTTCTTTAGTCCAAGAATTTTTTTCCTTCAATAATTTTGTTAAAGGTGCTTCTATTGGACTATAATTATTGACAAATTTGCAGTAATATCCTATTAATCCTAAATATCCTTTGAGTTTCTTTAAGGATTAGGGATTGACCATTCCCGCATAACTTTTATTTTGTTAGGATCCACCTTGACACCATCATGTGATACAATATAACCCAATATTACTCTTCTTGAACCCCGAAGGCACACTTGGAAGGATTTTCATATAGTTGCTTCTCTTCCAATAGTTTCAATACCCTATCAACATGTTGTACATGTTCCTCCTAATATTTTTTGTAAATTAGTATATCATCAAAAGATACTAGCACAAATTTTCTAAGAAAGGGTTTGAAAATATAATTCATTAAGATTTGAAATGTTGAAGATGCATTTCCAAGTCCAAATGATAATAACCAAAAGCTAATAATGACCTTCATGTGTTCTAAAGGTTGTTTTGGGAATGTCTTCTTGGATCATTCTAATTTGATGATATCCAAAATTAAGATCCAACTTAGTAAAGAAAATTTCTCCATTCAATTCATCTAATATTTCATCAATGATAGGAATAGGAAACTTAACTTGTATTTTCATTTTGTTGAGATGTTTGTAGTATGTACACATATGCCATGAACCATCACCATTGGTGAAGATAAATCACTTTATCTAGGTTGAATGATACACACCTCTAACATTTCTTGAACATATGCTTAATCTCACTCTTGTTGGAAGATTCAACCAACCCATTACCTTGAGGGTAATAAGTTGTTGAATGACCCAAAGAAATATGGTACTTATGACAGAAATCCACCATCTTTTTTGATTTGAAAGCTACAACATTATCAATGATTAGTTTCCTAGGACAACCAAATCTAGAAAGGATGTTGGTTTCAAGGAATTTTATAATAATAGAATCAGTAGCAGCTCTGCAAGGGGTGGCTTCTATCCATTTGGTGAAGTAGTCTGTGGCTGTTAGGATCCATTTGTGTTGGGCAGAGGGAGGCGGATGAATTTCACCAATGAAATCCAATCCCCATTGTTGGAAAGGGATTTCAATAGAGATAGGTTTTAGGGGAAAAGGTAGTAATTTTCTCTTCCCTTCGAAGATTTGGAATTTATGGCAAGAATTCACCATCTTATGGATGTTTGCGAAAAGTGTATGCCAATAATAACCTGCTCTAAGGATTTTATTAGCAGTTTTATCCCAATAAATATGACCTCCATAGTCACCATCATGAAATTCCCGCATAACTTTGCTAGCCTCATCTTTTAACAAAAATCTGAGTAAGACACCTCCAACATCTTTCCAATACAATGTATTATCAACAATGCAAAATTTGACCACTTTTAATTTAAGAAATCTAGCCTTTGTTTTGGATAATCCAGGAGGAACATTTAAATTGAATATAACATATAAAAGCTGTGCATACTAGGGGGAATTTAGATATGACTCGTCTATTGGTGGAGTCACCAGTTCCTCAAGATCGTCCAAAGAAAATACCATGTTGATATCTAATGCATTGAAATTTGATTCGACCATTAATTTGGGTAATTCTTGTCCTTTAATAAACTTGGTGGGCTTGATTTCTATATCATATTCTAGAATCACAACTATCCATTTCATATCTTCCCATCAAGTCCATTTTGTGTGAGAATGTCTTTGACAAATTACATTAGGCACATAAGCAATGATATGAGGATGTAAAATGTAAACCCTGAAATCTTTTATTGCTTTAACTAGAGAAAATTCTTGTTTTTCCATGATATTGTATTTTAAAGAAGCATCTCTCAGAGCTTTGCTAAAGAAAGCTATTGGTTGTTCATGTCCTTCCTTTTTTTTTTTTGTAATAGCACAATAGCAATAGTATGTTTAGATGTAAAAGAAAAGATAATAAAATCTTTAGTGAAAGATGGGCTAATTAAAATTGGAGCTTCTGTTAATGCATGCTTGACTAGATCAAAAGATTGTTTGGCTTCAACATTCCATTTAATTTATGTGTCTTTCTTGAGTATTATGTTTGTTATATTTCTAAGTAGCTCGACAAGATTTGGTATAAATCCTCTCAAAAATTTTATTTTTCCAATAAAATATTGAAGTTCTTTCATGTTTCTTGGATGAATGATTTTAAGGATACGTTCAATCATAATAGGGTCAATTCTGATTCCATCTTTAGAGATGATATGGCCTAAAAGATTTCCTTCTTCAAGATCAAACAATGTTTTCTTTGTATTAAGGGAGATATCGAACTTTCTGCATTTTTCAAATACTTTTGTTAGATGTGCTAGGTGTTCTTCATTAGTCTTTGAAAATACTGTGATATCATCAAGATAAATCACAATGAAATGCCTAATCTCATCTTAAAAATCAATTTCAATTGCTCTCTGGAAAGTAGCCCCTGCATTCATTAATCCAAAAGGCATTTTTACATACATGAAAGTTCCCCAAGGAGTAGTAAAAGCAGTTTTATCTTTATGATCAGGATGTACCAAAACTTTATTATACCATAAAAAATCATCTAACAAGGAAATCCTACTAGAACCCACTACCCTTTGCAGTATGTGATCCATCTTTGGTAAGGGATAGTTGTCCTTCAGGGAAACCTTGTTTAAATTCCTAAAGTCAATGCACAATCTTACTTCACTAGTTTTCTTCCTTGTAGGCACAATAATGGATACTCATTTAGAATATCTAATTGGGACTATGATCTTAGCTTCATATATTTTCTTTATTTCCCTTTCTACCAAAGCCATCAGGAGAGGGTTTATCCTACCCAATTTCTATTTGAATGGTTTTTGATCTTCTCTGATCGAAATTTTGTGTTGTATAATACTAGTGTCATAAGATTTTAAATCCTCATAGCTCTAGACAAACTCATCTACAAATTCTTTGAGCAGAGCTATATATTTTTGTTTAGCCATGAGAGGCAGTGATTTTGACAATTTTATGATTTCAGGGTTCAGTTCACTTCCTATTTTGCATTCTTCAACGTTTGTTCCTATTGGTTCCATTTTTGGCTTTCTAGCAACATCATTAAAGTAAAACAACTCTTCCAAAGGGGCAAGCCCTCTAGGTAAGACATTATCTTTGAGTTGTAGTACTTTGAATCCTTCCTTTTCTGGATCTTTATGTATTTCAGTTTTATGTAGTGTCTTATTTACATAAATTTTTTCATTAGAAACAACAGGTTGATTTACACTAATATGTACATTAGTTTGAATTTCTAGTTCATCCTCCAGATCTATGCTACTATCCTCTAATTCATCCTTTGATTGCAGAAAACTCCCAATCTATTTATCACTTCCAAAAACTTGCCAGTATCTCATGTTATTAAGCACTACAGGACGGTGCTTTACTTCAACTATGTATTGTTTATTTGGATGAGGTTATTTGCAGGTGTTGGCTGAAAAAGCTAATCCATTTTCTAGGGAATTCTGGAGCCTAGGGATCATAGCAAGGTCATACTCTTCAAAGGTTTTAAGAAAATCAATCACAGTGTTTCGGTATTCTCTCAATCTAGGATGTTTTGCAAAGTATTGACCTTTAATTTGTTTGATGATGAGTTCAGAGTCTCTCTAGACAGAAATTCTTTTAGCACCTACCCTTTTAAGAAATTTCAAGCCTAAGAGTAATGCCTCATATTATGCTATGTTGTTTGTACATAGAAAATTCAATTTGTAAGAATGATCTTCAGCTTGATTAATTTTTGAATTATACAGCTAGATTCTTGCTCCTCCCCCTGTTTTACCACATGAGCCATCAAAAGTCATATTCCAGAGAGGTATTGTTTCACGGTCCTGTTGGATAAAGGGTGTTTGAGTGTCAAGTCCTTCACTAATATCATTTTATGCCTGCTTGACCTGTGTATATATGTCTCCATCATTGTCATTGTACAGTAGGAAAGAATCAAGATCAGTATGGACAGAGTAGAGGGGATAATTGTCTGGCCTTTCTTGGCTACTCACCATGTATTTCATTAAGGGTTCTCTGTACAGTCTCCTTGGTTGGACAAATACTGGTATTGTGGCATATGTCATATCCATTTGAAGTGTCCCTTGTAACTTAGCTCCCCAAGATCTTGATAATAGCATACCATACTTAGGAGGAATGTTTACTACTACTATATCCATCACTAAACTTTTTGCTGGTATCTGGACTAGTGTGACACAAAGGTCCTTAATGAGACCAGACATCTAACCTTTCTAAAATCAAATGAATATAGATCTTTCTATGCTCTAGTGATTTCACATCCAAGTTTCTCCGTAAAAATCTTTGGCATGAGATTATGTGATGCACCTTAATCCAACATTGCACTATGAAGGGTCTTTTCATGAATATTAAGGCTGACATAAAATGGAGGAACACCCCCTTCTTAAGGCTTGCCATCAACTTCTGGTCCAAACAAAAGTTCAGGATGGTCATCATTCAAATTCATTGTATCAGTGTTTTCTCCTATGTTGAGTACCTTTAGAACCCAAGACCTATACATATTTTTGTTTACCAGTTTAGTAAGAGGAATAGAGATCTTGAGTTTAGCAATTTCGTTCTCAATATTGAAGGGTGCTTGATTTTTAAGAAAATTTGAGAAATCATTCCTTTCGGCCACAACCTTTGTTATGAGTTCTGTTTGTTGACTTGTACTAGGCATTCCAGATTTGACAACTTTTGTTGAGACATCAATTGTTTTCTTAGCAATATTTTCTATGTTTCTCCTTTCTGGATTGTTTTCATTTTTCTTAGATCTTTCAGTTGTCTTCTTGGGATCAGGCTCTAAAGTTTTCTTGGCAGAGTTGTTAGAACCCTTTATATTTGAGTTATCATTGTTTTTCTTGCTCCTGCGATTATATTGTCTATGGACTTCTAAGATAGTATTCTCAAATACATGTTTATAGTCATCAGATTCTTCAAATTCCGGTTACGTTTGAGTTAATAAAAACAATTCATGTTCTTCTTGTGTAAGAAAAACATAACTATCTTCATTAGTTCCCATTAAATTAATATGATTTTCCTCAACTTCTTCAACTACACTTATACCTTCATCAACATAATTGTCTTGAAATGGTGGCCTAATTTGTTGATCTGGGTCTCTTTGATCTCTTTGTCTGATTTGTGGAGTGTTTCTCCTAGGGTTTTGATTTCGGTTCTGTTGGACAGGTGGGTTTTCCTTACTAAGGAATCAATTTTTGATTCTGCTGTAGAAGTTGAAGCTTCTTCCTTAAAAGTCACTTGTCTTTCAATTCTCATCCTGGCTCTTTTAGCTTGTAAATTAGCCTCTACACTCACAACATCTCTTTGCATTGCTTCTAGTGTTGGAGAATTTATTTCCCTAAGCTGGTAAGACATATCTATATCAAAACCATTTGGGAACTTTATCAAGGCTAAATACTGGGGTGGTTTAAGATTTACAGGTATTGCATTATAGGTATTGTTGAATCTAGAACAATAGTCTTGTACACTTTCACCTACCTCCCTTTTAATATTTTCATATTTTGATAGAATTTGTAAAGGATTATTCTTGACTTCCCATCTATTAAGAAAGGTTTGGTGGAATGCAGGGAGATAATTTGTACTATTTGCAGGAAAATACTTAAACCATTTTCTAACTTATCCTCCTAAACTTTGAGCAAACATTCTGATCTTAATATTTTTGTCATCTACCTCTTGTAGGTCAAAACAATCATTCATTTTATCCACATGTTGTTGGGATGTTAAAGGACCTCTCCCATCAAATAGTGTGATCTTGGATTGATAGTCTTGTGGCATATTAGCTAAGGGGGCTGGTAACACCAAAGGAGCATACCTGGTAGCCATGATTGGTGGTGGTGGTGGAGGACCGCTTGCAGGAAGTTAAATGGTGGATGAGGGAAGTTCAATAGTGGATAAGGTTGGACTACTACTAGGTGGAAATGAGAGTAAAGGAATTTGAGCAACCTTATGTTGAAGGATGAAAGAAGGGGTAGGAATTATGAAGGTAGTAGGACTTGGTGACTGAATATATGCAGGTTGAGATGTGAAGGAAGAAGCTGCTAGGTTTAAATTAGTTAATTCTACTGAATGTTGAAGGTAAACACCATCAATTTCTGAGGTGAGATCTGTCACTAGATCTTGAAGAGTGTCAAAATGTTGTAAAAGCTGAAGATTTGATTCAGTTTGTGAAGAAAGTTCTCTCACTGGGATTTTTGGTAAGATTGATGGATAAAAGATAATATGATCTTTCCAATTCTTTGATTTAGTCCTAAATAAGCCTTGTTCAAAGTGTAAATCAAACTATATATCTTGGAAGGTAACAAAGTTTTCAGGAAGTGAGTTGGCTCTGTGAAGAAATCTATTGCTTGCCTGACTCTCAGTTCTAGGAGTTTTCCTCAAGATCTTTTCAGGATTGTCCACTATGGTAGGAGGATTTGGATTTGGATCGGATCTAGTAGTGATTATTTTGGGAGCTAGTGTTTAGATCTAAAACATAGGCAGACAAAAACAGAAAAGAAACCAATCTTAGGAATAAACTTATCATACAAATCTTTTAACTGGGTATTTTGAATTCGAATGAGAGGATAAAATTTTCAATAGTTTCCCTAGTATTGTTGCCACTATGCTATCGTTCTATGATTTTGAAGATTGGAAAGACAAAATTCACAAAAGATACATCAAACCGCTTAGGAGTCTAGGATCTAGCCCTCCTAGACTCAGAGAGGGCTCTCTCTATATTTTTAGGATTTGACTTTGTTTTCAGTATTCTAATGTGTTAGGCTAGATGTAAAAATGAATGAGATTTATTAATTGATTTCCTGGTTGTTTTTTTGTTTGCTTGAGGTAGATCGTATATGAATCCTTTCCATTGGGCTATGGAGTCAAAGGCTGGGTGGTAACATCAATTTTCCAAAGTATTTACAAGGAAAGCTAACTACTTATGCTGGATCTAAAATCATAATGAGAAATTAGATGATAGAAAAGCGATATCAGTAATGATAAAAAAGTAGTTAAATATTTCTTAATCATACATCAGAAGAAAACATTTAGATTGAAAACACAGATAGAAATAAGGTGCTCCAACAACATATCTTAATCTATAATTTCTATTTTAGAATAAGACGTAATGATGCATAAATGAAGAAAACATAACAGGCAGGGTAGTAACTCCACCAAATTAATTCATATTCCATTCCTTCAGGTTGGTCTTTATTATATACATGAGGGAGAGACTATTCACTTCATCTCCTGATGTCTGTTCATATTTCTTATTATTTATTTACATTAATTACATTCACCCAATCCTGATGATTAGGTGTCAACATCCCCCCCCTTAATCTGAAGGGATGTTGGTGAGTCCAAGCATCATTCTGAATCATTCAAGCTTTTCTCTTGCAAGCGCTTTGGTGAAGATGTCTACAATTTGCTCATTAGTGGAA